>CM067365.1:8456008-8461008 GCA_034401795.1 Chaetoderma sp. LZ-2023a
ATGAAAATAACCGCTTGCAGAGAACTCAGTTGCTTGGATATTAACTTTATGTTGCAGGATAAAATGCCATCACGGCCTCTTGATAATTCTGGCAAGGAGATGGTCCAATTCTATGAAACACTAGAATTAATACAGAAACAAGAAAATTCGACAAACAATTTGGGGCTGGAATATGAAAATGATGTCCACAAACAAGAAAACCCCGGAGCAAGGGCAGAGAAAGCAACGAGATTGGGAACACAGGCCTTTCATCTCACGCCTCAGCACAGAATGAATACTCCACTACGTTGTATCGATTTTCGCAAGGTCATATGATGCCATTCTGACAGGTGACATCAGGCAGGCAGTATGTGCCTCGGAAGTACTAAGACAACTCCTTCTACATGCCTGATGTGTAGAAGTTCCGTGAATGGATGCCGCCCCTTTTAGCTATGCCCCACTCATCTCTAACCAAACTCCGCCCATACTTTGCGCGTGTTGAGATCGATTTATATACTGGGAATCCTGAATTCACAGAATCAAAATTTCATGGTAACTTTACCACTAACCTGTTGTATATTTTGAAACTAATTTGAATGGCGGCGGTTGCTGGCAGCAACAGCGCCAAGTCAAATTAGTTTTAAGAAAATATTCAACAGAATGTTTATTAAATAATAAATCCGTCAACACATACAACTCATACGCTTGGCGTATTTCATCAGCTTCATGATGGTGTATTATCTCTCAATTGTGATTGTGACTTCAGCCTTCATGTGACGTCATTACTTATGATGTCATATACTTGACTGACAGATCGGATTCATCCATTGCAGGCCACGTTTGACCATGAATGGTAGCAAAATCATAGAGCAATATTCACCATGCATCACGGCCCTTTCATCTCAAGCATGGAAGGATGATCACCTTTGAAATGGACTGAAAACAAACTGACATCTTCGGTCTTCTCACTCTTCCATGGCATTGTGGTCTGACAAACATCATATCGCAGACCATCTAGATTTCAAAGTTTTTCACGGAACCTTTGGGATGCCTTTGTCACCCCGCCTTTTGGCGACATGTATATCCCTATATACATGAAAATGATGGATGGATGGAGACTATCCTGTGTGAGTGAGACTGGACAATAAAATCCAGAGCAGATTCAGGGCCATTCCAGAAACATGGACCCATTCGGAAGATACCTTACGTTGCGCTCACGTCTGTGAGGAAGAAATGATACAAGCTCTCGATTATTGAATGCAGAGGAGTATGTATGCACCTCTAACTTCGAAACGGCTGTTGGTTAAAAAGTAAATCATGGCAGCCGTCATAGATTGTGGGAATGTATCACCATCTAACAAATAATGCCCAGATATCGTTCTTTAATTGGTTGATAGAAAGCTAATTATAGCATGCATAGTTTGTATGTGTCGTATTGTATCACACTGAGTGCGGAGTAAGAGTTGAGATTTAAGGAAGTTTACTATTTATTCCAGATTCCTGTTTATATAGTACAACTCATAAATGAGTTAATATGTTATCAAAAAACCCAAAAACAGAAATATGTTAATTAGTACACGTTTGAACACAATGCACGAAATGTTCTGTTGAATATTTTGGACTTAA
The DNA here is from genome assembly GCA_034401795.1 of Chaetoderma sp. LZ-2023a. Classification (NCBI taxonomy): domain Eukaryota; kingdom Metazoa; phylum Mollusca; class Caudofoveata; order Chaetodermatida; family Chaetodermatidae; genus Chaetoderma; species Chaetoderma sp. LZ-2023a. Next base: position 8,457,614 of record CM067365.1, read on the forward strand.
TTAGGCAGCAATGGCTTCCAATCAAACTAAGTCCAAAATATTCAAGAGTAAGTTTTATTTTGTTTTGGAAACATTTCTACGTTATTTCTGACCTGTACTATAGGGACTATAGTACATCGTACCTATATATGTGGCCATGATACGAGGAATAGGCACAGGCGTACACTAATACTATGAACAGTAGGTATATGTCCTGTTAAATCAGGGTTTTACGTCATCTGAAAAGATCAACACGCTGTACAAATCTGGCAAACATAATTAGTCGGAGTGCGTTGTTGGAAAAGGCATCTTCCAGAAAGTTAAACGCCATCAACAGTTATTTGAAACAATGGATAGAAGCTACGAAAGTGCCCGCGAAGTTCCAAGTGATGTTGGCAAATTCAAGGTCAGGCTGTGAAAATCAATCAGATAAACAAAACTTTGCTCGCATTCCCGGATATAATGGCACGAGTTCTGTCTTGTCTGTTTTGCATCACAGCTGACATTATGCAGCCAGGCTCCCGCTTTTGTCCCGGACAACCCCGTTGCGAGCTGTCTCGCGATTTACCATTCACGGTTCAATCACCTGCTATTTCTGGATCATTCAGGAAAATCGTGTCATACCATCTGTTGACATTAATTACATATAAGTCTAACCATTTCTATTCAACCGCCGTGTTGCAGACGAAGCTTTTCGTATTCCGAGTTATCTAAAATAGTGATTGGCAATTTGAAATTAAATTAAATGCATGAGGAAATATTCAAATCAAATTATTTCCATAATATTCAGCTTTTATCCAAAAGAACTGTGTGATAGTAGGTAGCAGACGATCCCGATGATTTTCAGGATGAAGCAGACGAGTTAATAACACCTCATCCCAGTACTGTCGCATCGATCACATCAGGAATCAGATGCGATGTGTTATATAACTTAAAGAGCAAACCTCTAAAGAGACGTTTAATCGATCCACGAGAATCTTTAAAAGCGCGCGAAATGACACATTTACTTATTTCACCAGATGTCTAGCACACGATAGTTACTACACGGTATTGTTAATTTCATGGTGATTATTTTAAGAAAGATCTGACTGAATGTCGTTTCTACCGTAGGTAGCAACGACTTTCAGTCAAATATTTATTAAAATAATTATCAGATTTCCTATTAAGTCACAAATAAAGTGAATAATCTGTGCATTCAGAATGAAACGGGCTAATGGACATGTTTGTCAGATCTGACATCAGTGCAGGATTTTTGCTATTAATTTATCTTTCATCATGGAATCTAGAATAAAAGACGCTAAAGTCTGCGCACAGTGAGCGCGATAGACGGCGCATTAACAGGAAAACGTCGCTTTTCATCAATAGTGGTTCAGCGTCCAATATCCCCCATTAATGTAAATAGCTGATCGACGGTGAATACGTGTGAGACTCTATTATGGGCTTTATCAATGTATTTTAGCTGCTCGGAAAGATATCTGGCAGAAAATGGCATTTTTTGCATAGTCTATAGAAATGGCAGCGAAATTAACCGAACGGTACATTAACGTAGTACATTGTATACTTGCGTACCGCCTATTTATTAATGAAAGGATATAAGTTAATATAAGTTTAAGACGTACATAGACTGGTTTGGCAAAATGCAACCCCCACCCTTCCTGGCAAAGTAACTCATGTATTGTGCGCAGTATTTACATTAACATCAACGCGATTTTAACGCGAATTGACTCTATTTGTGGGAGAGGGGTGGGTGTGGTGGGTGTGTTGGTGATCGTGATGTGGTTGGAGTGGAGGTGGGAGTGGTGTGGGGCGGGGTGGGGGAGGCTGTCGGTATTTATTTGACAGGGAAAAGAGACCCGTCTCTATAGCGTACATTAGACATTGCTTCCTCTGCTTTTTCGTTTAACGAATTGGTCTTTTCAAAGTGTGCTAATGCTATGGAAATGGTATTTTAACTCTTACACATCACTAAACGATAAATCTCTTATAACATAAGTAAACCTACTATTCTGTTGACTATTTTCTACGTCATTTGACTGGGAGATGTTATTGCATATGGCAGCAACACGTTCCAGTCAAATTGGTTTCAAAATATTCAACACCATATTTGTATAGTCGTCTTAAAACTGAGACCCTGTTCAAGCGTTTAATGGGTTATCACTTTTTAATGCTTGCTTTGAAATGGAAATATAGTAACTTCGAGGATGGAAAGATTAAGAATTTATACCATCATAGCCACAGTTCAGTCAACACGCGGAATCGTTTGTCTTCATCAATTTTCTAAGCGCAAATAACCGACTGGAGCCGTATGATTAGCGGGTATTAAGTTCATTATAACGTAACGAGGAATAACGGCATGGTAAAAGCTGACGGGTAATAATATTGACAGGCGACTGGGCGTAATTGATGTATGCCGTCATCACAAACCGGAACCTGCTCTATACGATTAGCCTGCTGAATTTCATGCAAACGACATTTTCCATGGGTTTAGCTTTGCACATGTTAAATATTTTGAAAACAATTTGATTGAAAGTTGTTGGTGGTTCAGCCATCAGCAACTTTCAGTCAAATTATTTTCAAAATATTCAACAGATTCAGAGTTATTGCACATTGCAATTATGTCTGGTGGCTTGCAGTCCGTCAATTAAGAATGGTGCCGATAAATCAACTGGTATTCTTGTGACTATCTAAGATCTTTACCCGTAGAACAGAACATATGATTTTTGCAAGAGTACCCAGTTAACTCTACAAAACATTTCCCGGTGAGAGAAATATTATGTTGCATATTAAAAAAATAATTTGAATTGTGGAGGCGATTGCAACCTATCAAAATATTTAACTGGTTACCATCTTGTTCGCTCTAAAATCATGATACCGTGTATTCGACATCTTAGTGGCCTCGCTAAGTCACATTTTGCTGGTAAACATATACAATGAACCGCATCACAGTGCTATATATCCATGATAGCACGATTAAAGTTCTCTTGTCCAATTAAACAGAGAAACTTTCGCACGAGGTATGAGATACTTGTTGATTTGTGTACAATTTACACAAATGTGTCTCTATTTAATGGGGCACGAGGACTTTAGTCTATTCTATTATACCATCCAGAGTCTACTGTTTAGTAGCAATGAAATAACCACCACCACCACCACCACCACCACCACCACCACCACCATTAGACCTAGACCACTTCATCAGCGCATATACATGGCCGTATACTACAATGCCGCTTACATTGTACGACGGACACGAAACCGGCATACACGGACCTTCATAATGTACCCACTATTTATACTAGGTTTTATCAAGGAACTGACCAAAGCCAAGATGGATAATGGCAATGAAGGGGGCCTACTATGTGGTTTAGACTTAATTTGCAGTATATTGTTTCCGAAGAATTCTTCGTTTTCTTCTT
>CM067365.1:8466008-8526872 GCA_034401795.1 Chaetoderma sp. LZ-2023a
TTAAGTCCTCGCTCAAGTGGGGGTGGCGCCTTTTTAGACCTTGCTTCCCCTGACGTGAAAACCTGGCTACGCCACGGGATAAGAACACACCTGTGAAGATCGTTTTGCAATTTTAGCGTAATAATTGCTTCAATGCTGATTGTGTTGCATGCGGTAATGGTCTGGATTGTCTAGTTTGAAAAATTACGATATTTCGTATAGTGTATGTGGAAAATGGCGGGAAATTAATACACGTCATCGGAGGTCAGTGGCTTCAGCTATGCTATTAATATAATCATGTTATACACAAGCCTAAATGTTGAACAATGCCTATTCTGATAATACTTACGACAAATTAGAAATAAACACCTCCCCTTGTGGAATCTTGTTTCTCAGTCAAACATATGACGTCATGATCAACTACGTCGCATGTAGGCTCACGTCATACTCAATTACGCCATGGATGACTCAATTTAGTCTGTTATAAACGCTTAATAGTCCGACAAGTTGTACGAATTGTATGTCTACTATTTAATAAACATTCTGTTGAATATTTTGAAACTAATTTGGCTGGGCGGTGTTGCTGCCACAATATTCAACTGTTTATCTGTATAGTTTTCTGGAAATTGAGATTTAGAGAGTTTAGGGATCGATCGATCTCATCACCGGAACGCGTGGGTGGAGCTTAGCTAACGATAGGCGGGACATAGTTAAAACTGGATCCCTCCATTACGACTCTACGCTTTGATGTGTTGTTACTCTTTGTAATTCGATTAAATTAGTATAAACATTTTCAACAGATTATATTAATTTGTAAATTCATCAAAGACATAACATTCGCACACTGCTTGATGGACGTTTATATTTTGTGAAGGAGCTATACGTAAATATGATTGTGACGTATGTGATTATTACGTCAGATACTTGAGCGACAGATCAGATCCTTCCATTATTATCTGTCTATGCTCGTGCAGTCCGCAAAAAGTTGCAGCGCTTTCCTCGATCCGGGATCGTCTATCCCGACTATCCGCTTTCCTTATTTACGCACAGGCAACGAAACGTGCAAGTGACACCTCCTCGGCAAGACTCCTAATAGCCAATGTTCCTTACACTCATTTCCGCTTCATCATTCTGCCACGGGCTAACAAATATCCTTCGCGCTCTTTTTGATCATACTGCCAATTTCCTGTGACCGGTAACCGAGTACTCGGGTAAAATTACTCACCCGCATCGATTATGGTGGTATAGACCTGTCGCAAACAAGTCCATTGATGACTGGTGAATGATGGCGGAGGGTAATTTGTCCAACTGCCGAGATGTTAACGACGAGATTATAAAATGAACCAATTAAGGGATGTTTGACGCAAGCCCGTCGCGAAAATGTCAGCAGCAACAGTCTCAATCGTATGACATTGTTGAATTTATAATTTAAACAGTCTGAATATTTTGGAATTAATTTCCCCGGTAGCTATGGCTAAATACATTATTTAATATCTTAACTGTATAGTTAGTTACCTTGAATTTGCAAATCTGGTAAGTTGGCTGTGAAATTATTCTACTTTTACCAATTTTTTGCATCATCATCATCATCATCATCATCATCATCATCATCATCATCATCAGCAACAACAACAACAACAACAACAACAACAACAACAATAACAACAGCAGCAGCAGCAGCAGCAGCAGCAGCAATGTCGTCGTCGTCGTCGTGGTCGTAGTAGTAGTAGTAGTAGTAGTAGTAGTAGTAGTAGTAGTAGTAGTAGTAGCAGCAGCAGCAGCAGTAGTAGTAGCAGCAGTAGTAGTAGTAGTAGTAGTAGTAGTAGTAGCAGCAGCAGCAGCAGTAGTAGTAGTAGTAGTAGTAGTAGTAGTAGTAGCAGCAGAAGCAGCAGTAGCAGCAGCAGCAACAGCAGCAGCAGTCGCCACCGCCGCCTACGAATCAGCTGCAGCAGCAGTAGCAGTAGCAGTAGCAGTAGCAGTAGCAGTAGCAGTAGCAGTAGCAATAGCAGTAGCAGTAGCAGTAGCAGCAGCAGCAACAACAGCAGCAGTAGTAGTAGTAGTAGTAGTAGTAGTAGTAGTAGTAGTAGTAGTAGTAGTAGTAGTAGTAGTAGCAGCAGCAGTAGCAGTAGCAGCAGCAGCAGCAGGAGTAATAGTTCGAGTGTGTATTATTAAATTGTAGCCACGATTCGATTGACCTCAGCAGTGGCTATTTGAGGACATAGTTGATCGTTTTCTTTTACTCTGAGTGCTCACGTGGATTTGACTAGTACGTGCCGCGAACGCTAATATAATTTACTAATCTACTTTCAGTGGCGAATGGGAGGAAGATTGGAGGATAATTTTGTTAACGAGTGGTGATATATTAATCTCGTGACAGAGCCAACCCTTATATATACCGTGGAAAATCCACAGGAGAAATGCTCCAGGGACGTGTACATTGTTCATTTAAGTTTAGCGCAGCGCAGACGTGCTTGATTCCTTGCGATCGCGAACACGACCTCTGACGTAATTTGATAAGAAAATCTAATTGAGCAGAGGAAATCATTATATTATGATTTTGCCTTGTGAAAAGATCTCGAGAAAATTTGATGGGGTGCGTCCACGAGATGTTTTGTTTGCAATCTCCCAAATACACAACATGCAATATCTAAAGGATCTGTGTAGCTGTCGGACTCTTTTTCGCCTGCGGAGCTGGTCCCTCGTCCCAAGACGACAGATCCGCTTCTCGGGTCAGTCTCGCGATGGCACGGGTCAGCTAGAAACATAATGTCGGCCGAATAACAGACTGAGCACCCATGATTCAGTGGAGGGGCGGGGAGTTGGAAACTATCCTCGGAATGCGAGGAATCAGAGAGGAGTTCCGTTTCAGTTGCTAACTACAAGTAACACGATGTTAAGGATTGAGCCCCTCGTGTGTCAACAGCGCCTCAAAGCGCTCAAAATACTATATACACTTGATATATCAATTTAACATTTTGATGGTCAATATTTTTCCAGATATTTTAATTTTAGATGAGTATTTTTTGTAAATTTACCACTAAATTCCTTTTCGCCGGCTTGACCATTAAAGGAGTAATGGTAAAGCAAATTAAAGTTTTTACCGAGTTACCGAGCCAGTCATTTTAGTGGTAACCTTTTAAAACTACCCTTCTCTAGGCCTTTCAGATAGCCATGACTGAAGACCACTGCAAAGCTGTTTTCATTAACGGTTTAAGCTGACACGCGACATGTATTCATCCGTTTTATGAGTTTTCTCGACACAAGTGATAACAATAACACGACATAGAATGTTTAATCATGAATAATAATTACGAGTAACAATAACAGTTATTAAGTAAAAGTGTATGTCACAAGACCACATTAAATGAGTTTGAGGCCTTCTTACATGCAGAAGAAGGGTATGGTGTACTAATATCCGGAAACATCCGGGCGGAATGTATTACTGGAGGTAGGAAATGGAGCAGTTCATCAGTATAGACCGCATCGTTTGTATTCCCCTGAAGTTTCAAGATTTTTGGACACAGTTAAAGGACAATATATAACTATCAAGTCATATATTTTACGATATAAGTTTCTTATTAAAGAAGCGATGGCAGTATGTGTGGAACATTAAGATTGTCATGGAAGTGGTATAATTGATGATTGTAGTTCAAGTACAGCGCAGAAGTTCGTCAAGAGCACTACGTTTGTCCTACAGAACAGAGATTCCGTGAAATCAATGATAAAATCCGTGATTATAAAAAAAAGATCATCCGGGAAAATAAGAGCATTGCCACTAGGGGTGGTCTGTGAGGACGAAAATGAATGGTGCTTGTTGGCTATGGACCTTTAGTAAGACCTCAAAGGGCCGGGATTTTAGGCCGGGGAAGGTGAAAGATCATCAACAGAGGGTTAGGTTATCCCTTGATAACATACACTGCTCCGGACGTTAACGGGTAAAAGGAAAGAACTCCACATAGTTGAGTATCCATGGAAATTGGTCTATATCCGCCAATCATTAATACTTAATTCCCATATGAGCGAGAAGCCTGCCCACTTTAATGATTTTAAAGAACTTGGTTCTTGGATGATCCGTAGCAACACCGGAAGCGACACCCACGCACGAGACCACCGGAGCCAGTTGGAAGATTCAATCTGAACTGTTCACATTTATCAATTTCACGTTATCCGATAAAGAAAAATCTCACTTGTAAGAGGGTAAGGGTGGCGATTTGCTTGCTAGTACGACCAGAGTCTCTCCAGGATGCTCCACGCAATGACGCATTGGCTAATCGCTATGGTTACGGAAAGAAAAGCCGGCCTATAATAAATAGTCCCAAGAAAGGATGCACGGGTAAGGTGTCGTTCAACACATTATCCCAACTACATATTACAGAGAGTTCGAACTTAACTCAGTGAAAAGATACTCAAGTGTTTGGTGGATTTCTACAAATGAAGGTAGCTATTGGGATGCACGTGGCATGGGAAAGTGAGCACATGGGAAGTTGTCAGCCATGTGCAAAGTTCAATCGTCTTCCGACAAGGACTGCTAAATGCAGCAGTAGTAATCTAACTTGAATATGTAATGAAAACTGTTCTCGTGACAAGAGGAGAGTTTGAGGGTGGCTGCTGTACAATTCGATACGGGATGATAATAATGGCCTGATACAGTAATGAATAATGTAATAATACACGTCTGATGTATCAATAATGAGATCTTAATATTATAATAACAACAGTCTAATGTAATAATCTGACAGCTGTTCTCAAGATCTTCCGTAAAGAGAATCACTAAGATAGTGAAGACACCATAGATGTATGATTAGACACTCACAATCTGAATTGTACACTTAGTAGAGTTTTCCAAGCTAGTATAAATTGTAGTTTACGGAAAATCATTAAATTAGTCATTTGACATAACTGATATTAAGACAGCACTTTCATAGAGTGTAGAGATGACAAAAAAGGATTAAAACAACTAAATTGTGAGCAGAGATCCATTGGAGAGTGAAAATGGCCCATTAACAGTAATGGCTACTTAGTACTACAATGTAAATATAACAGGAGTTTGCCGTATTAAAATATCTTAGAATGATAACTTATGAGACATCAAAATACATCCATGTTGGGATGTATAAAATCATATACTATAAAATGAAAGTACCATTAGTTCATGAGCTAATATATGAAATATGGTAAACTATGTTACAGGTATTACGATTAATGGTTAAAATCTTACGTTTTGTGATATTTTATAATCTTATGATCCTATATAAATATATTAATATATGAACACAGAGTCCTGAAATATTGATCTGAATTCAGTAATAAAAATGTTTGATCTAGATCTTCAGCAAAAGAGAAACACGACATCCACATCTAGACAAACTGTGATACAGTTATTAGGAAAAGTGATTAACGTAATACGAATGTTCCTTGGAGACGTTTGAACTTCATCAATCGGAATGAATATATGGCACAGTTACACACGAATTTTCTAACTTCGATATTTGGACGATGTATGGAAACACATGGCTACATCCTTACATTGAAAGGAATGGTGGTGATATGCGTCCACCCAAGAACTACTAGCAGCAGCCACTGTCGGGAAGTTCTTGTACGTGGTGTTGCGGATGCTTACTGTATGTTTCGGAGCATGAATGCTAGAGAGACCAGACACTGAAGTAGAAAAGGAAGCCACAGTTCACAGAATGGTGTCGATGTTCTCAGATAACACGAAGAAATCTAGAGAGCTGAAAAGAACTCTCGCCTCTGTTGTGGTCGTCCAAAAAGAAATCGTCATCATACCTGTATGTATGTATAAAAAGCATGTTTGAGGCTGATGTTCTCCAGTAACACGGGAGCTAATACATCAGCTAAGAGCTGATAATGTGATCATTCTTTACCGAGAAAGGCAGTCAAGAGAATAGTACAGATGAGTGTTAACCATGGCGAATCACGATGAAGTTACAATTACGAAGTAACGACGACGCATAGCCAATTTCTAATCAGTGTTCCGTTTCTTAGTGACTATAACCAGAAGGTAAGCTCCCGTCAGGCGAACATATGCCATCTTGGAATTATGAATTCTTCTGCTCTCCTAAAGCTGCACTTCAAGAGAGACGGAAAAGATGAACATGTGTATTGTGTATTGACTGGAAAGGTTTTCAGGACATCATTGGACGTAACAAGTTGAGTATGTACGTGTTCAATTACTGTGGTTAACTGACTGGCAGTAAGAAATTTAAACATGCCTTCAAGTTTCAGGTGGCCATACTTGGACAAATAACGGTTCCATAATTCTTAGACAGAGCTCAGGAAAAAAGATCAGTTTCCCAAGAAAGTCAGCTGGAGCAGCTGGATGCGGGCATTTTTGGATCTCACAAGGGCATGTGGGGATAATAAAACATATGTTTTTATAGACGCTAAGAGGTAGAGAGGGAGGGCACATCTCTTAAGTTAAGGAAACCAATCAGCGTATGAGAGATGGGGCAGGAAGCTGACTACGAGGATTTTGGAAGATGCTATGTTTTTAAGTCGTGTTTGACAAAGGAAATTTTAATCGTTAATGACTTAGTTAATACTGAGCAGATTCATCATCTCCAACATGAAGCAATCGAGAAAATGGAAGGATCGTATCTCTCACTCAAATACATGATATCATAATCAATTAGGTTCTAGTTACCTGACGCCACAATTGCAATTACACAGATTCGTCACGAAAGTCGAAAAATCGGCCACGTCTACGAATTGTATGTCCTTGATGAATTTACAATTTAATACGCATTCTATTGAATATTGTGAAACTAGTTTGACTGAGAGCTTTTGCAAATCTTCAACAGCTTACCTGTACAGTTACCGTACCATTTTAGATTCTGGAAATTCAGGTTTCAAAGTTTTAAATAAATTCTCACACCTGTAAAATGTTGGCGCAGCTTAGCTAGAAAAGGCAGCAGCAGAGCTGGGAATTGATCCCTTTCGGAATAGTTGTTCCAGACATGCCGATAAATCAAATCTGAATTCAAAAGTCAAAGCTCTAAACTGAGCTTAGGTGATGGTAGAACAGTTTGAGCTCCATAACAGAAAATGATCCAAGTCACAATTAGGTAGATCTATATGATAGAAGTCGTACACGTACACGATGGTAAATCCTTTTCAGTCAAGTGATGTTTGTTTGTTTTCTTACATTTCTTTAGACGTATGGTGGCTGTATGGTGGCTGACGAATGGGGTTTATGATGTTTGAATGGGCACAATAACCCGAGATGAAAGATCTCATTATATAATGTGAGTCAAGTTGGTTTAGGAAATATTCGACAGACCCTATCCTAAATTCAACTTCCCAAGTAAGATTAACTATATTAACTTATATGGAATGAAATCGTTATACAAGTTTTATTTCGTTTGAACATTACACCGAGGTACATAATTTAAGCCTCTAAAAAAAATTTGGCGATTATATTTTCAAGCATCCTGGTGTCAATTTCTGCCTTTACTCAACTCAAATTACTTCTAGAATTTAATTGCTTTGTTATGACAAAAACATAATTTTATAATTGCGCATAAATTGGTTCCTCTTGGAATCATATAAAGCACACGAGCACACGAAAGTTTACCAAGAATTAATACAATTATACAGTAGAGCTTACTGGATAAACCGTGTGTGATTTAAAAAAAGAAACACAATCCATTGTTGTTAGTAACGTTGCTGTTTAGATGCTACTTTAGTCCGTCAATTCACCTTTCCAGAGTACCCACCCATCATATGACGTCATAATGAACTGCGTGGTGTGTACAATGACATCATAATGAATGACGTCATGAATGACGTCGATAAGTACGTCACGAACGCATATTTGATGACGGTCTATGGGCTGTTGTACAAATTGTTTGCTTTTACTATTTAATAAATATTCTGTTGAATATTTTGAAACTAATTTGACTGGGCGCTGTTGCTGCCTATGGCAGCAACAGCACCCAGTCTAATTAGTTACAAAATATTCAACAGCTTCCCTGTATAGTTTTCAGGAAATTGATAGCTAGGGCATTCGGAGATCGATCAATCCAAACACGGCAAGGTGTGGGTGGATATTAGCTAGTGATGGGCGGGGCATAGCTAAAATGGAAAGGTCCATTAGAATGTCTTGCAGCAGGTAGGGTGTATGGATGTAAATATATAGTTGCATACATTTCGTGCTGATGGCCATACCAATCCAGTTGTTTAAAGGAATGCTACTCTCATCTCAAATGTTGTATTGCACTGATAGATTATGTTTTATAGATTCCATACCATTCATATCCTGTCACATTCCCTTATCAGTATCACAATTATAGGCTTTGTAATATCGCGTAAATGTTGAACAGTGATCGGCACTATTTTGTCTCTTCAAGTGATAGTGTGTGGTGCCATGTAAGTGCCAATGCATTACATTCATTTTATGTAATAATCTAGGCCTATGGCAACAACAACTTCCAGTTACATTAGGTTCAAAATATTGTACCACATTGCCAAACTATAGCTAGTACCGCTATTAAACGTGCATATATACCGAGACAAATATGTTCTGTGTTTTCTGATTGGTTGAAAAGTCAATCATGACAGCCATCATAGTCTGTAGAAATGTAGCAACCATTTAGCTACTAAAGCCTGAAAATCTTTCGTTGCCGGCATGAACAAAAATAAAATTGTTATGGATGGATTATGAGTGGCACATTCTATCACCTGAATGGTTAGTATAAGATAAGGTGAGACTTCCCTTAAGCAACCTTTATGCATTTGCATGAATAGTGATTAACTGTCACGCTGCTGCAAGCCACCAAACAGTAATTCCAATGACCAAAATCTCTGGATTTGTTGAGTATTTTACAAACAATTTGACTGAAAGTTGTTGGTCGCTTAGCCCCAAACAACTTTCAGTCAAATTGGTTTCAAAATATTTAGCCTGTCCAGAGATACAAGCATTTCATCTGCAAAACTTCAGCACTTAGATGGTTAAAATATCTATTTATAATTTTAGCATTTATCTCGCTAGGAAGCCGCATATTGTCCATGAAAATGTAGATTTTCTCTCAGATAATATCTATGAACAAGCCAGGAGTAGAATAGATTCTTTTTTGAAAATTCACGACGGCGATGATTCCAGTGATAAGTTCAACATGCTATTCTTATCTTGGCCTGTAAATTGCAAAAATGCCAATTTGATTGGCTTCGCGGAGAAATGGTTAGATAGGCTACATCGCATTGCCTGAAAACATTTGTATAATCAATCACCACATGGCCACATAGACTTAATCCCCTTGAACATGTCTGTGGCAATATCAGATCTTATGCTTGATTAGATGTTTAAAACGCAATTACACAGCACTGGCATATCCGCTACATTCTACCATCGGAATGGATGCCACCCGCACTTGTCACGAGGCTGAATAAGCTGATGCGTGCGTGCGTGCGTGCGTACATACATATGCGCGTGGGTGGGTGCATGCGTGCGTGCATGAGTGTTTAAGCATATCAAGGAATGACCGATTATTAAGGACGCATACCTAATGACACGAGGATCGATCGCCAAAGATATTACGGACAGATGACCAAGGACCGGTTACTAAGGACAGGTAACTAATGACAAGCCACTAAGGAGAGGTCACTAAGAAGAGGTCACTATAGACAGGTCACTAAGGTTCCATGCCCACTTTTGATATACAACTGCCAGTCCCACACACGTATGCACGCACACAGGCACGCACACACAAGCACACATGCAGTGCTTACGCCTCCTTTACCGATTAAATTCATCAATATATTTACTTTTGAATGTCAATTTCATGTCAAGAGAATAATATTTTTGAAAATTTACGACTGGAATGACTGGGTTTTCAAAACTAGTATTCTCTCGCGCTGCAAATGGACATTCCTCAGGACAACAGCAGAGGTTGGTTGCAGTCAGGTTAGGCAAGAAAGGGTTAATATTAAAACAAATCACCCGCCATGCCCAATTTACTAACACAAATCATGTCTCAAATTCATGTATACAATGTCACCTTGAAGCTCATCGAAAATGTCATATCTTATGCTTGGTTAGTTTTCTGAGGTGTAATTAACCAATATCTCTCGTCATATTGTCTGAATGCGGGCCCGAGGCTGTCCATTATATAGGTGTGATGAGTAGGAGGTAACGGTATCCGATTCGTCACTAAAGTATCTGAAGTCGTAGTAAAAAACGTCACGAAAAGATCGTATTTGTATGTAATATTCTTTATGTATTCTTGCATCTGGTCAAGCGCGTTGATAGGTCACTGACACTGTTGTCAGCATTAGTTGGAAAAAATTGTCATGTGCTTCTACAGTGGTCTTGAAAAAATTCCCATTTGCAGACGAAGTGAGGGCTATTCTTTTAAAATTTACTGCTAGAATGTTTGGCTCGGTACGCTAAGAGAGCCACTCATTCCTGTGATAAATCATCAAAATAATCTTTTCTTGTTCTGCAACTGGGCAATTTCTATGCGACAATTGGAATTTTCTTGAATAAATTTGGTGCTTAGACGTTTTTTTCGTAACCCCAAAAGAGTTTATTGACTTTTATAAACAACCCAAGAAGAAAGAAACCTCGCTCGAGACTAAATCCAGTCTTTCGGGAAATTATACGACGTTATAATCAACTACCCCACGTGTAGAATGACGTTATAATCAACTAAGTCATAAATGGCGTGATGATGTCCATCATAAACGCTTAATGGTCCATCAAGTTGTACGAATTGTATGTCTTTACTATTTAATAAACATTGTATTGAGTATTTTGAAACTAATTGGCCCAAGTGCTATTGCTGCTATAGACAGTAACAGCACCCAGTCAAATTAGGTACAAAATATTCAAGATCTTACCTGCATAGTTTTATGGAAACTGAGATTCAGGGAGTGCGTGGATCGATCGATCCCAACATGGGCAAAGCGTGGGTGGAACTGAGCTAGAGATGGACGGGACATAGCTAAAAATGGATCCTCAATTTCCTAAAATCAAATTCCAATAAACCAGTTATGTATATGCTTACTCAATGCTCGTAACGTAAACAGACATAATCTCATTGATGAGAATATTTGTGCGGAAATATTACATTTTACACTTGGTTAGAGTACTTTAGATGCAATTATCTTGTGTAGTATTGAACAACGACTCAGGGCTACGTGTATACCTGTGGTATAAGGAGCACATGACATGCAAAGCCCAGATTTAGATTATTTTCTCTTGTTATTATTAGTAAGGAAAGAAAATCTAATTTTGCTTTATTTGAAGGAAGAATACCTTAAATAAACCTCTCGCATGACTATGATGATGTATCGTTATTAAATTTCCGGTGGACAAATCTAGGGATTCGATGCTGGCACTCGGCTGTGCCGGTCAAATGAAAACAGCAGTGATGTGTTAATGTGCATCTCATCTGGGCGTGCAGATGGATTGGAAAGTGGCAAGATCTATCTGCGATGCTGTCTGGTTAGCTGAATCGATGCAGACACATCTATTTCCTGTTTCTCTACCACTATTTTCGCAATATTGATAGACCAGTGGTGACTAGAAACCAACACGTATCTAATGCATTCTTGAACTTTTTAACGTATGTTCTTACTGCGAACATTGCTTTCACCACCACTACTGAGTTAAGCGGCACAGGTCGTCTTGTGCCGTTAATATTATAAACTTAGCCTCTTCAACCAACGGAGGCATTTTCACTTTTGCACCAAGTTTTTGTGTGCATCAACCACCCCAGCAAATTTGACTGTATAGCTCTTGTGTTATTATTTTCGGGCCAATGACTATGAAGTGACTACTACCTCGAATACCGCACTGCTTCCTGAGTACCGCGCCAAGCTAACATGCACCAGCCAACTACTGCGCCATAAACGAACATTGCCCTAATAACTAATAGGCAGTCAGTTTTATTGAAACGTGGTTATTTTCTTTTCTATAGCGCTGATTACAAGTAAGTGCAGTAGGTCAGCCTGACCTCATTGTACTGTATAAGATTGTAATAAGGCGAGTGCCGTTGTTAGATACTGTTCCGTTTTGCTACGTTAAATAGTTATATATTAAAAAAACTTTGCAAACTCTTAACCTTATACTATACAGCTTCACTTACTAAACCACTTACTTTTCTAAATACAGCAACACGTTTTCACTAGAGCGGTCTCTCGTGCCCGCATCACTAGACTCGGGATACAGCGGCTAATCATAAATCGCTGAGGCTTCTTGATGGCTAGAATCGAAATGGCGACGTCTCACTCACTTCCTCTTTAGCCTCAACGGTACCTTTAGCTAGACTTTAAGCCAAAGTAGGATTCACTGCACACACATTAATTATAGTAGGAACGGCCTAGCAGTGAACCCCAGGGCACTTACGTAACACTAAATCAGGTAAACGTTAGCTCCGTGGGATCGAATTTCACATGGGCCGTTCTCTACACGCTCTGCTCCGGAAGAAGAGGCGGATCGCAGACTAATTCTATGGTGACTGAGAGAAGTAAATCAGCTCCCCACGCCTTCTAGGAAGATCACCATAGTCTGCCAACCAATTCTTCAGCTCCGCCATATATAGATACGCTGCTTATTCAATGCTTCTGTGTGCTATCTTGTCGTTGTCTTGTGTTATTTGTGGTTGCGCTGACACGTGGTAAGAAGTCGCTCATCTACTTTGGCCCCGTCGACCAACAACACCGGCCTAGCAGAGTAGCTCAATGGGAACGTGCCGATATGGCTACCCAGGCTCATCCGCTAGGAAGGCAACCCATTATCAAAGTTAAGTAGCATTCGCTATTAGAGGCATAAACACCTATATGTCTGGACTCAATAACTAACTGTTAGTATGGCTCCTCAAGAAGGACCGCCAAGATAACGCGGCGCCAATTAAAACAGAGACTAACTCAAGAGACGACGGTGCCAGATTCTGTTGAAGTCAGCGCCCCGACACCATATAAACTAGCGTACATCCTATATATAAATAACTACACATATATAGTTTAACACCCTTTATCATTGTTCTAGATAACGAGTGCGGTCTTGACCGTTTCTGTTTCTCCGCTACGGCGTGGTAGGCATTTTCTTGTGATGGAGGCCCGTGCGAGGCACGTTCCTCTTGCAAAACCAATTTATCGGCCCACTTGAGGATTTAGCTTATATTAAACTAGTTAACCGCGCTAGGACTCCTCCCTTGTAGGGGTACCTATCCTATAGATAAGGATAGTTTAGATCTCTTTGGCGAGATACAACACAGATGGCGCCAACGCATCACTTTTATTTAAATCGCAGGCAGCGAACTTTATTGTTAAACCAGCGTACCTTCTCTAGCAAGAAGCAGCTTTCGACTTGCTGCGCTCACACACACACACACACACACACACACACACACACACACACACACACACACACACACACACACACACACACACACACACACACACACACACACACACACACACACACACACACACACACACACACACACACACACACACACACACACACACACACACACACACACACACACACACACACACACACACACACACACACACACACACACACACACACACACACACACACACACACACACACACACACACACACACACACACACACACACACACACACACACACACACACACACACACACACACACACACACACACACACACACACACACACACACACACACACACACACACACACACACACACACACACACACACACACACACACACACACACACACACACACACACACACACACACACACACACACACACACACACACACACACACACACACACACACACACACACACACACACACACACACACACACACACACACACACACACACACACACACACACACACACACACACACACACACACACACACACACACACACACACACACACACACACACACACACACACACACACACACACACACACACACACACACACACACACACACACACACACACACACACACACACACACACACACACACACACACACACACACACACACACACACACACACACACACACACACACACACACACACACACACACACACACACACACACACACACACACACACACACACACATATTTATTTATTTATTATAAATTAAAGCACTCATAATGCTAAGACATACGCGACACACAAATAGTCGAGATGACACTGCAGTGTTCACTGTTGGCGGAAATGGTCGCCCAGCCCCACTGGAACATGGACGTTCCACCGACTCTAGAGGTCGCACTTTGTGTTCACCGGTTGCCCACAGTCTCCCTTCTCCATCCCCGAGGCAAGCAACCAGCGTCGTCAGGCCGGCGAGTACCTAGCATACGAATCGGCATCCGAAGAGGAATTGGCGGAGCACCGCGGCGCCGGAGCTACACAAACCACTGCTTACTTAAATATCGTTGCTATGAGCTCAGACTGATTTTCTACAATGGGAAGCATGGCATTAACTTAGATATTACCACGACATGTAGAGCACAGGAAATCACGATTTATCGATATATCAGATGCTCCGATATTGGAAGACGTCTGACTGTGGACAGCGTGTGTCAGACATATGCAACGTATCACTATAAACTCTTCTAGTTTTTTAGTTTTTCATTTACTATCATCGTGATATTTAATTGAAATAAGAGAGATAATAGATAAATCTAAATATCGATAAATCGATAAATCACGCAGCGCTACAATTATGCGCGTTGAATTGCCTAGTTGACTGTCTTCTTTCTGGCAATAATTAAAATCAAATGTTTTATGTTAGCATTATTTTGATAAAAGACGATGAGAGGAGGCAGGCGGGAATACAGGGGTGTGCGTATGGTCGGTTGGATGGATGGGCAACCGTGTGGAATGCGGGCGTGTATGCGTGTGTGCGTACCAGCATGATTTGTGCATGTGCATGTGTGTGTGTGTGTGTGTGTGTGTGTGTGTGTGTGTGTGCGTGCGTGCGTGCGTGCGTGCGTGCGTGCGTGCGCGTGCGTGTGGGTGGGTGGGTGGGTGTGTGTGTGTGTGGGTGGGTGGGTGGGTGTGTGTGTGTGTGTGTGTGTGTGTGGGTGTGTGTGTGTGTGTGTGTGTGTGTGTATGTGTGTGTGTGAGAGAGAGAGAGAGAGAGAGAGAGAGAGAGAGAGCGAGACCAGGATGTGCAAGACATGGGCAGATGTTAGCTATAGGTGGGCAGAATCATTCATTGGCAATCTCATTGCACATATCCCTGGGGACTATGATCCTATTCACACTACTTACATCGGGAACCAGTGTTTGTCTTCGAGCCTTTATTCATGGCCCATCCTGCACAATTCGACCGTTCTGCGGGTAAGTATGGAAAGGAAATGCGAACTATTGGATCCATAATGCGCCTCTAATGCGATTAATTATTACGAACATATCGTGTCAGCCCTGTGAACTTATTATCTGCTTAAGGGTGGAATGGCCTATCCGACAGAGAGCCATCCGGTCAGAATCTGTTCTTTCAATATATACCACTATAGGAGAAATCAATTTTTTAGTCAATAGAACGACGCATACAGCAGATATGAAATGAGAAGGGGAACCGAGTATTAGCGCCAAAACCTTTTGCCAAGACAATCATGAATGTAATTACTGACGGATAATCGTAATGCTGGTGATGGATTCAATTAGCCCACGTGTCTTATCTGGCTGTCTGGTGCCAATTAATGGGATTGTAACAGTATGTTCTAGTATCAAAACACAGATAATAAAATAGGCTCTGTATCAAAATGAAGATTCAATAATTCTCGACTGAGAACGTCTATTAAAATGCTGCTTGCTCTTTCGACATGGATCCATAATAAACTTGACGCCTCTAATTTCCACCGAGGCATTAGGCTGAACAAAATGGCTGATTAGAAGAATACAAAACATTTGAATACGTAGAAGATCTTAAACGTGTTGAAACTGTGTATTTGATTTATCACACCAGCTTTAACAAGGTCCAAATAGGATCATACTAAACATAAAGATATCATATCATTATACATTCTAATATTGAAGATAACGAATTTTACATAAAGCGAACATTACGCAACATACAATATGTGAATGATGTTCCCGTTGTGTATTGTTCAATTCAAATATTATGGTTTACGTGAAAGTTTGATATATACAGAGAATGCATGAAAGGAAGAGGTTTCTTAAAATAGGCAAATCCATTCTGACGTCACAAATCACGATGATGCAATAGTTATGTTAGTCCTCTGTTCATTATGAAATCAATGTGGTCTGAATCATGGTACAGCTGTTTGCCATGTGCGACAGTCCATACTATCATTCTCAAGATAAACATTATCCAAAGAGAACATTGCGTTTAGATATTTGATGGGATAGTAAGGCTGGTGTGAGAATAAAATGGATTTCATTTGAAATATAATAGCGTAATAGAAATGGCAAGGCATTTGGTCATCATTGTCACTTGAGAATCTTATAGATGTGCTCTTTAGCAACGTCATTGGCTATCATCAATAATATAAACAATGAATCTGTGTACTCCAGCGTGTCCCGAATTCATGTATGAATAGAACCTTTCTGTTATATTCAACTCATTTGTTGGTTTTCGACTTGTGTTAACAAGAATATGTACACACTGCGAGAGAGAGAGAGAGAGAGAGAGAGAGAGAGAGAGAGAGAGGGAGGGAGGGAGGGAGGGAGGGAGGGAGGGAGGGGGAGAGAGAGAGAGAGAGAGAGAGAGAGAGCTAGAGAGTTAGAGAGAGAGAGAGAGAGAGAGAGAGAGAGAGAGAGAGAAAGAGAGAGAGAGAGAGAGAGAGAGAGAGAGAGAGAGAGAGAGCAAGACGCACAAAGCATGGGCAGATGTTAGCGATAGGTGGGCGGGGCGTAGCTAAAGGTGGAATCATTCACTGGCAACCTCATTGCGCAATATCTCTATTGACAATGATCCTATTCACACTAACTACATCGGAAACCAGTATTTGTCTTCCAGGTTTTATTCATGGCCCACCCTACATAATTCGACCATTCTGCGAGTAAGTATGGAAAGAGAATGCGAGCTCTCGGATCCATAATGCGGCCATAATCCGATTAATTATCACGAAAATATCGCATCAGACCAGTGAACGTTTTATCTGAGAGCATAAGTGCAGTATGACTAATTATTTATCAAATATCTTGTTGAAATAACATCTCAAGTGACAACATTAACTAAGAGCTTGGAGCTACAGGCCATTACAATTGCACCAGCTGTCATTTTACCACATGCATGAAATGAAAATGGGGAGACCACAGACATTGCTTGGAGAAATCATGGTCATCTGTCTCCTTGCCTCTGAATGATTGATGTTAACAGACCGTTTTCCATATGACTGATTGGATTTATTCCATCGCATGGCTTATATCATCTTAAATTTTCTTAAATGATTTACAGTACTTTCTATTCTGGTACATGCTTTTTCATACATAGTTCCAGCAGCCAATTTCAGAACATTTATTTTCCAATTTTCTTCATCATGAGTATGCCTGATGACTGGAAACGTAATAGCCCGCTCTGTGAAGATCTTATTCATGATGCAAAGAGGGAAGCAACAATAATTTTGCTTTCAAACCGTCACCAATAAAACTCAGGAGAAGATTTCACGCAGATTGCTTGCTCCATAAATCATTCATTGACTGTTCCGGAGATAACTATAAAATATTGACGGCATCTTGACAAGGTGGCTAGAGGCCCAGTCAAATCTCTTCATTACGAGGCTGGTGAGCCTAATGCTGATGGATGGTTTGGCATGCAATCTGAACATCGATGTGTTAGCTTCTCTCTGCGTGCCAACATCATCTCCCAGACATTGGCTTTTTGAATGCAAAAGGGCGTCTCGGTGGGCCAGAGGATTGGTTTGATCGTAGATTTGAAGTTATAAAATATAAAAATATATTGACTGAATATTTACGCAATATAATATCTCCTGTTCATCCGAACAAATAGCCAGTCATAAGAAGCGTAAAATTGTACTTGCACAAATAGAGATATAGCGATAAGAATTTACGTTTAAATGAGATTATCCGGCCACACGCACATGCACTCATGCGTCCGCACACGCATGCATCTACCTTTGCGTGTACGTTTGCATGCACGCACGTACGCGTGTGCGTTCGCAGGCACGCACGCACACGCACGCACGCACGCACGCACGCACGCACGCACGCACGCACGCACGCACGTACGCACATACCCACGCACGCACGCATGCACATTGCTTAAGCCTCCTTTAATGTCTAAATTCATCAAAATATTTGCTTTTTGAATGATCATTTCAGGCCAAGAGAATACTATTTTCGAAAATTTACCACATTTTAGTGTTCTCTTGCGCTGCAAATGGACATTCCCCAGGACAACAGCATAGGCCGGTTGCATCCAGGTTAGGCAAGAGAGGGTTAACATTAAAACAAGTCACCCGCCATGCCCAATTTACTAACACAAATCACGTCTCAAATACAGCGTCACCTTGAATCTCATAAAAAATGTCATATCTTATGCTTGGTTAGATTTCTGAGGTGTAATTAACCAATATTTCTCGTCATATTGTCTGAATGCCGGCCCGAGGCTGTCCATTATCTAAGTGTGGTGCACGGTTGCTTACACATCTAAATAGAAGATAACAGTATCCGATCTGTCACTCAAGCATCTGAAGTCATAGTTAGAAACATAACTTGTGGCAAAAGGGTCGTATTTTTATGTGATATTCTACATTTCTTTATGTATTCTTGCATCTGGTCAGGCGAGTTGAAAGGTCACTGGCACTTTTGTCAGCGTTAGTTGAAAAAAATGTCATGTGCTTCTACATTACTCTTGAAAAATGCATATCTGCAGACGAAGAGAAGGCTATTCTTTGAAAATATACTGCTAGAATGTCTGGCTTGGCACACTAAGAGAGACATTCATTCATGTGATAACTTTTCAAAAATAATCTCTTGATCTGCAACTGGGAAATTTCTATGCGACAATTGGAATTTTCTTGAATAAATTTGGTGCTTATGCGGTTTATTCGTAACCCAAAATGAGGTTATTGATTTTGTAAACAGCCCAAGAAGAAAGAAAACTCGCTCGAGACTAAATTGAGGAATTCAGCTTTTTGGGCAATTATATGACGTCATAATCAATTACCCCACGTGTATGCTGACGTTATAATCAATTAAGTCATAAATGGTGTGATATTGCCCATCATAAACCCTAATAGTCCATCACGTTGTACGAATTGTATGTCTTTACTATTTAATAAACATTGTATTGAGTATTTTGAAACTAATTGGACCAGGAGCTGTTGCTGCTATAGGCGGTAACAGCACCCAGTCAAATTAGGTACAAAATATTCAAGATCTTACATGCACATTTTTTTTATCGAAACTGAGATTCTGGGAGTGCATGGATCGATCGATCCCAACATGGGCAAAGCGTGGGTGGAACTGAGCTAGAGATGGACAGGACATTGCTAAAAATGGATCCTCAATTTCCTAAAATCAAATTCCAATAAACCAGTTATGTATATGCTTACTCAATGCTCGTAACGTAAACAGACATAATCTCATTGATGAGAATATTTGTGCGGAAATATTACATTTTACACTTGGTTAGAGTACTTTAGATGCAATTATCTTGTGTAGTATTGAACGATGGGTCGGGTCTATACGTGTTTACGTGTTGTATAATGAGCAGATTATTTCCTTTTGTTATTATGGTAAGGAAAGAAAATCCTATTTCGTTTTATTTGGAGGAAGAATACCTTAAATAAACCTCTCGCATGATGATGTACGATGTATCGTTATTAAATTTCAGGTGGAAAAATGTAGAGATTTGATGTCGGCAATTAGCTGTGTTGATCAGATAAAAGCAGAAGTGTTGTGTTAATGTGCATCTCATCTGAACGTGCACAGATGGATTTGAAAGTGCAAGATCTGTTTGTGATGTTGACTGATTAGCTGAATCGATGCAGACACGCATCTATTTCCTGTTTATCTAATTTCGCTATGTTGATAGATCAGGTAATTATGCATAATTTTAATTATGCTTACTTAAATATTGCTGTTACGAGCTCAGACTGATTTTCAACAACGGGAAGGATGATATTGATTTATCGATATATCATACGGTATGTTCCAATATTGGAAGAAGTCTGACTGTGTGATGGCGTGTGTCAGACATATGAAACGTATCACTATAAATTCTTCCCGTTTTTCAGTTTTTCATTTACTATCGTAAAATATCGTGATATTTAATTGAATTGAGATAAATCTGAATATCGATAAATCGATAAATCACGCAGCTCTACAATTATGCGCATTGAATTTCCTAGTTGACCATTTTCTTTCTGGCAATAATTTAAATCAAATGTTTTGTATTAGGATTATTTTGATAAATGACGTTGAGAGGCAGGCGGGCATGCAGGTGAGTGGATTGGTCGGTGGGCGTGCATGTATGTGTGCTGGCATGATTCGTATGTTCGCGCGTGCGTGCGTGCGGGCATGCGTGCGGGAGAGAGAGAGAGAGAGAGAGAGAGAGAGAGAGAGAGAGAGAGAGAGAGAGCGCAAGACGCACAAAGCATGGGCAGATGTTAGCGATAGGTGGGCGGGGCGTAGCTAAAGGTGGAATCATTCACTGTATATCTATTGACAATGATCCTATTCACACTAGCTACATCGGGAACGAGTGTTTGTCTTCCAGATTTTATTCATGGCCCACCCTACATAATTCGACCATTCTGCGAGTAAGTATGGAAAGGGAATGCGAGCTCTCGGATCCGTAATGCGGCCCGTAATCCGATTAATTGTCACGAAAATATCGCATCAGCCCAGTGAACGTTTTATCTGCTTAAAGGTGAAATCGCCTATCCGACAGAAAGAAAGATAGAGAGCCATCGATATAACGACGCATACAGCGCATAGGAAATGGGAAGAGGAACCGTGAATTAGCTCAAAAACCTTTTGCCAAGACAATCATAAATGTGATTACTCGTGGATAATCGTAATGCTGGTGATGGATTCAATTGACCCACGTGTCTTATCTCGCTGCCAGGTGCCAATTAATGGGATTGCAACACTATGTTCTAGAAAACACAGATAGTAAAATGGGCTTTGTAGCAAAATGAAGATTCAATAGCTCTCGCCCGATAACGTCTATTAAAATGCTGCATAATCAATGATCAACTTGACCCTTCTATTTTCCAGTGAGTCGTTTGGCTGAACAATAGATGTGATTAGAAGAATACCCAAAACAATGGACCATTGCAGTTTATCGATACTTCGTATGACATCATAATCAACTGGGTGACGTGTTGGGTTACGTCATCATCAAATACAGAATGAATGGCTCGATTTAGTCTGCTTAATAGTCCGACACGTTGTACGAATTGCATGTCTTTGTTATTTAATAAACATTCTGTTGAATATTTTGAACCTAATTTAACTATACGCCGTTGCTAGGCAGCCGCGGCACCAAGTCAAATTATTTTCAAAATATCCAAAAAGATTACCTGTATAGGTTTCTGGAAATTAATAGTCAGTGAATCCAGAGCGGGATCGAACCAACATGAGCGTGGTGTGGGTCGAGCTTAGCTAGAGACGGGTGGGGCATAGCTAAAAATGGAAAGATCAATTACAATAAATAGAGGATCTGAATCGCGCTGACATTGTGTATCTGATATAGTCAGGGAATGAATCAAGTGAAGATGTTTCTTAAGATAGACGAATCCATTCTGACTTCACAGATCACGATGCTGTTATGAATAGTTATTTTACTCCTCTGTTCATTATGAAATCAATGTGGTCTGAACATGGTACATCTGTTTGTCATATGCAACATTCCATACTATGATTATCAAAGTAAATATTAGCCACAGAGAACATTGCATTTATAATATTTGATTGGATTGTAAGGCGGATGTGAGAACAAAATAGATTTCATCTGATATGAAATAGATTAATAGAAATGGCGCAGCATTGGTCATCATTGCTTGGTGTTATTCTTTAGCTAGGTCGTTGGCTATTTTCAATAATATAAACAATTAATCTGTGTACTCCATCGTACCCCGAATCCACGTATGGACAGAAACTGCGTATTATATTCAAGTCGGTTGTCGGTTTTCGACTTAATAATAAGTGTGTGTACACACTAGTAGAGTGAATTTTGGGTAATGCGAACTTAACGAAGATAGTAAAAACAGATGCTACAAAATGCTGCAGAAGTGTTGCGAAAGAAAGAGAAACGGAGAGAGAGAACGAGAGAGAGAGAGAGAACGATAGAGAGAAAGAGAGAGAGAGAGAGAGAGAGAGAGAGAGAGATAGAGAGAGAGAAAGAGAGAGAAAGAGAGAGAGAGAGAGAGAGAGAGAGAGAGAGAGAGAGAGAGAGAGAGAGTATGTGTTTGTTTTCAATGACAATAAGAGTATACTGAATATTGAACATATTTGTAAGGTAGAATATGTTTCTCAGCAGTTAGTTTAAACATATTTTTATTGTTCAAAAGACAATACGGATTGAGTCACAAGTTGTCTCCAACCTAGTTACGACTCGCTCCGAATACTATACAATAGATTATAATAATGACGAAAATGTGCAGTGAATAAGAACATAAACCATAATGAATATAAGATTTAAATGAAAATTAATAGAATAATTAAGATAAGATTTTGAATTGTGTTCATATATGTGTATATATGCATGTTCTTTTTAAAGCGTCTTTGTGTTTTTATCTGATTTTAGTAGTTAAGTAGTGTGTAGCGTTGTTGTGATCCGTGCGTGAATATGTATGTAGATGTGCGCCTGTTTGCGTGTTTAAAACAATAAAGTACGTGTGATAATATCTACTAAGTATTCGCTATTCGCGTGAGTTATGCATTTGTGCGTGCCTGCATTCGTTCATGTGCGGGAGCGTGCGTGCGTGTGTGAGTATATTTACACAATTTAAGCAATTGAGGATGACTTGTCCAAAGCTAACACACCATCACGATTTTTAAATGATTCTAGCAAATTGTGTGTTGTTTGATTTTGGTAGCATCTATCGACACCCAATTAATCAACCCACCCATGCTATATAAACACTATTGTTTCAATGGTCATATTATTAGGTTATTTACCAAATATCTTGTCAAAATAACATCTCTAGTAACAACATTAACTTAAAGATTGATCGGCAGGATGTACCCCTTGCATGAAATAAAATATGGAAAGACCACGGACATTGGTTGGAGAAATCATGGTAATTTGTCTCCTTAGCTGGGAATGATTGGCGTTAACAGACCATATTCCATATGAATGATTAGATTTATTCCATCGCACGGCGTGAATAATATTATCATCATCTTAAATAATCTTAATATTTACGCAGTTTCTATTCTGGTATAATTATCTTTTTTCATATATAGTTCCAGCAGCCAATATCAGAACATTTTTCCAATTTTCTTCATCTTGAACATGCCTGATGACTGGAAACGTAATAGCCCGCTCTGTGCAGATATTATCCATGATGCAAAGAGCGAAGCAATAATAATTTTGCTTTCAAACCGTCACCAATAAAACCCAGGAGAACATTTCATGCAGATTGCTTGCTCCATACATCATTCATTGACTGTGAGTCCGGAGATAGTTATAAAGTATTGACGACATCTTGACAAGGTAAAGGCCCAGTCAAACGTCTTCATTACGAGGCTGGCGAGCCTAACGCTGATGGATTGTTTGGCTTGCAATCTGAACATCGATATGTCAGCTGCTCTCTACGCGCCAACACAGTCTCGCAGACATTGGCTATTCAATATAAAATGGCTTCTTAGTGGACCAGATGATTGGTTTGATAGTAGATTTGACGTTATCAGGCTATATTGATAAGGCAACCAGATTTACAATTCAGTGCAATTATTAACGGTACCATAAAGCATACGCAGTGAGCCACATTACACACGATTTCGTTGCTTAAGACATATGGCATAAAGAGCCACTTTCATCGTCGTCGTAGTAGTCGTCGTCATCGTCGTCACCGCCGCCGCCGCCGACATCGCCGCTACCACCACCACCACCACCACCACCACCACCACCACCACCACCACCACCACCACCACCACCACCACCACCACCACCACCACCACCACCACCATTACCGCCCTAAGCACAACTACTCCAACCATCGCCACCATCACTACCACCATCATCACCACCATTACAACCACCACCACCACCACCACCACCACCACCACCACCACCACCACCATCATCATCATCATCATCATCGTCATTCTGGTTGGCAATACTATAAAGTCCCAAATCACTCAGGATTTTTCAAGTAAATGTCTATCAAATAATTGTATATTTTATACGCACATTGGTCATGCTGTGCTTAATCCGTCTCTTTCAGCATGTGTGTGCTACATGTGCTTACACATGGAAATGGTCAATTCCCTCTTCTTGTCAGGAATATGGATATCATCATCACAGAATGCCCAAAATATGGAAAATCATTTGTTGTCTATGGCACGCGTGTTTTCCAGTCATATCATTCTTCAATGATTGCCTAACTTATGGCCACTTGCGGGGATATGTTGAACATGATAGCAATTACTTTATGCTAAGCACGTAAAGTGTATGATTAGAAAGACATAAAAAATCTATATTTAGTTAGGGCTTATATTTTATTGCATAATATAGCTGGATAACCCAATATTAAATAAAAACAATTTATAATCCCCGTGCAGTGTAATTCGGGTCGATTTTTATGAGCAACATTTGATGTGAAACAATGATATTCCAGAATGATCGTAACACGACCTTATCAACTCTGAAAACAAAGTATTTCAAGATTAGTTGCGGTGGACTGAACGAACAAAAAAATCTGAAAATAATTCGGTAGTATACTGTTGCTGTGTTAAGTAGCAAAAGTTCCCTCTCGAATTACTTTCGTTCAAATAAGCTTGGGAGGAAAGGTTTGTGTTTTGTGATATTCTATCTTTTGTGGTATTCCCTTACATCTGGTCAGTAGAGTTGCAAGAGATAAGTTCACTAACACTTTGGTCAGTCAGTCGGAAGGAATGTGATGTGTTTAATACGTAGTTTTGAAAATGAGAATATTGAATTTGTACCATGAGTCTCCTGTTCGATATAGCAACCCAAGAAGACAGAATACTAACCTAAGAAGAAAGAAGCATTTCTTGGGACTAAATGGATGGTTCTAGTTTATCACTCAATCATATGATGTCATAATTAACTATGTGACGTGTAGGATGACGTCATGCTCAGCTACGTTATGAATGACATTGCTAAGTTCGTCATGAACGCTTAATTGATGACGGACTAAGCGTTGTTGGACTAAGTAAATGTATTTACTATTTAATAAAGATGCCATAGGCAACAATAGCAACGGGACAAATTAGGTTCAAAATATTCAACAGCTTACCTGTATAGTTTTCTGGAAATTTATAGACATGGAGTTCAGGGATCGATCGATTCCAACACGGACGACGTGGACGTGGATCTTAGGCTAAAGATGTGCAGGACATAGGCAAAACTGGAATTCCCCATTGTCTACAGCCAACCTTCCAGTAAATTTATCATATATGTTTACTCAATGTTCATCACGTAGCCAGACATATTCAAATTGAAGAAATCTTTGTATGAAAATGTGACATTTTACATTTGGTTAGAGTTCTGGAGAAGCAATTATCCAGCTATCTTTCGGAGCATTGAATGATGGCTCGTGGCTACATAAATATGTGATCACGACATATAAAGACGACACATAAATTATTTCCTTTTGGTACTGATAGTAGAGGAAGAAACTCCAATTTTGTTGTATTTGAAGGAAGAATACCTTAAATAAAACTCTCCCACGATGAGGATATATCGTTATTAAATTTCTGGTGGATAAATATAGTGCTATTCGATGTTGGCACTTGGCTGTGCCAGTCACGAGCCCTTAGAGAGTGGATTAGAAGCATGAATTGTTGTCGACATTCTAGTTCTTACAGATGAAAGCAGAGCGGATTTGTTAATTTGTATCTCAGGTTGGGAAGGTGATGAAGGTCGACAGGCTAATAGAGGCTGTCTGACTTACTGTTTGTTATGCGAATGGACACAGACATGTATACCGGATCTCTAAAGGAGGGCCCATTTAACATCACTATTATCAAGCGATTTGATGTTATCAGTTTGCACAACCTTTAGCGAGTGTGAAGTGATAATTTTCAACGAGGTTGATAGTAGTGACATAAATGGGACTGCGTTTGAGATTCTATTTATTAAATTTTGACAGATTTTCCAATATTGGTGAGCGCTGAACCCTCCTTTTCCATTAGCATATGATAATCACGGGTGATTAATTACACACTGACAACTAGCATATTGGACGTTTTACGTTGAAGAATATAGTGCGTGCACTTTGATCTATGCGAAAAATGTGCATCACTAGCGTTCGATTTTGGCGTAGTGATATCTGATTGGTCATTATAAAATTACTTTCCCATGCTAACCAATGAAAATTCTCCGATGGACTCATATTGTTAATATTGAGTGGCCCAAAAGAGATTGTTTATTTGATAAATCTCTTTCTCGTTCCTCTAAATATAATTCCGCAATATTGATAGACTTGCAGGTACTTATGGATGATGTTATCCAAACAACTACTCACTTAAATATCGTTTTTATGATTTCAGACCGATTTTCAATAATGCGAGGCACGATATTAACTTAAATTCTTGCACGATATATAGTGCATGGGAAATCATGATTTGTCGATATATTGTATGTGCCGATATAGGAAAAAGTCTTGGCTTTGTGATGGTGTGAGTCGGATACATACACATTAGCCATAGTAGCAATGCAAATCAGCATCATATGTTGAATAATTTGAAACTAATTGACTAGAAAGCTGTTGCGGCATAAGGAAACAACAGCTTCCACTCAAAACACTATCAACATATGCAAACAATCACGTTACATTGTTCATTGTTTATGATTTTCCAAACCTTTTCGCTTATTATCATAAAATATCAAAGTTTTTTTATAAAACGGAAATCTCTAAATCGCTCACCACTAACATTATTATCATTGCCATTCCTAGTTGAAGCCTTTAACATTGTTGAAGTAATATTGACGTAATTAAAGATAAATATGATTTAACTTCAAATTTACTTTAATTTTCCACATGAAAAGTACAAATTTCTTTTGGATAATTGAGACAGAGAGAAAATCTATGCAATTGACTATCCGCGTAATCAGTTTGTATATAGGGATTAAGTAACCCAGGACGAGTAGCTCTATGAGAGGTGAGGTTAATAATTGGATTGGGAGGAGAGAGAGCGAGAGAGAGAGAGAGAGAGAGAGAGAGAGAGAGAGAGAGCGAGAGAGAGAGAGAGAGAGAGAGCGAGAGAGAGAGAGAGCGCGGTGGGCTGGTGTGTGCGTGCGTGCGTGCGTGCGTGCGTGCGTGCGTACGTGCGTGCGTGCGTGCGTGCGTGCGTGCGTGCGTGCGTGCGTGGGTGGGTGGGTGGGTGGGTGGTTGGGTGTGCGTGCGTGCGTGCGTGCGTGTGTGTGAAGAATGAGAGAGAAAGAAAGAGACCTCTATATAGCATCACGAGATAAACATTCATATATGCATTCCCATTATTTTAATAGGCATCCTTCCACAGCATATGCGAGTTGTTTACTTTAAATTTCATTAGAATCCATGTCCAGCAGGCGTATGATAAAACTACCTTTATCTGATTAACATAACAGTAATGAACAAAGTAATATTACGTCGTCTAGAGAATCTGTCAGGATCGATGAGCAGAAATATCTGTCAAACTCATTTTGCAAAGTGTCTGTTGAATGCATAACTATTCATAGAGAGACATCAGGAGTCTGAGTCTCCATTCACGATTTTGTTCATGACGAACTCCGCGTAATTCCATGTTCCGGTGAGGAAAATGTGAACTGATGCCGCTACTCGGTCATGTGCCTCTCATACAATTAATTGTGATTAAAACATTGTCTCAGCCAAACACACATTTTATCAGGGCAGAACGGAAATGGACACTTAGGATGGCCAGACAATCTCCTTTCAAACCGTGTATGGGTCTACTCCGACCTTATAGAATTAAGAGAGAGCGAGAGAGCGAGAGAGCGAGAGAGCGAGAGAGAGAGAGAGAGAGAGAGAGAGAGAGAGAGAGAGAGAGAGAGAGAGAGAGAGAGAGAGAGAGAGAGAGAGAGAGCGAGGGAGGGAGGGAGAGAGAGAGAGAGAGAGAGAGAGAGAGAGAGAGAGAGAGAGAGACAAAGTGTGTGTGTGTGTGTGTGTGTGTGTGTGTGTGTGTGTGTGTGTGTGTGTGTGTGTGTGTGTGTGCGCGTGGATGTGTGTGTGTGTGTGTGTGTGTGTGTGTGTGTGTGTGTCAGTGTGTGTGTGTGCGTGGGTGGGGGTGGGGGTGGGGGTGGAGGGGTGGGGTGGGGGCTGGGGGGGGGGGGGTGGCGGGGAAGAAGAGCATGGCAAAGGAGAGAAAATCAAAAGTAAGAAAGGGAGAGAAAGAACTTGCATGAGTTAGATGCCAGATATAGGTATCTGGACATTGA
Source organism: Chaetoderma sp. LZ-2023a (assembly GCA_034401795.1). Classification (NCBI taxonomy): domain Eukaryota; kingdom Metazoa; phylum Mollusca; class Caudofoveata; order Chaetodermatida; family Chaetodermatidae; genus Chaetoderma; species Chaetoderma sp. LZ-2023a. The sequence continues at coordinate 8,494,540 of CM067365.1, forward strand.
TAGCCATGGAGTTCAGGGATCGATCGATCCCAAACACGAGCGATGCCTAAGTGGAGCTTAACTAGAGATGGGCGGAGCATACCTAAAACCAGATTCCTCCATTAACTTGTCCAAATACCCTCTCTAGTGCCAAGATTGTACACGAGATGGATTTTCAATACCCTACATTTTCACCAGACATCCCTTTAGTACATGCATGAAATAACAATGAAGAAATCACAGACATTGCTTAGAGAAACTATACCTATCCGTCTCCGTGGCTATGAATGCTTGATTCTGACAGACTGTATGTATTCCATATGACTGACCAGATCTAATCCATCATTGGCTTCAATAATATTGATATAAAATGGTCTTAATATCTCCTCTTCTTGTATATCATATTTTGGACATGGCCACAACACCGAATGTACCATTATTTTGCAATTTTCTTCACTATCAAATTCCCTGATTACTATAAACCATAATAACTCGTTCTGTGTAGATCTGCGTAGATCGTCTCCATGATGCAAAGAGGGAAGCAAAAATAATTTTGCTTTCAAACCATCACCAATAAAAAACATTGGAGAACATTTCATGCAAATTGCCTGCCTATAAATAATTCACTGACTGCAAGTCCGGTGATGGCGATAAAATACGGATTCTGTCTTGACAATGTGGCCACTGTCAAACGTCTTCATTACGAGGCCGGTTTGCCTAATGCTGATGGCTTGTTTGGCCTGCAATCAGAACATCCACGTGTTATTTTTTCTCAATGTGCCACCAGCAACTCCGTGACAGTGGCTTGTGATTATAGAATGGCTTCTGCATGCACCAGATGATCGCTTGGCGATTTGAAGTTATCAAGGTATATTAATATGGCAATCACATTTGCAATTCAGGAGAGTTATTCACGCTATCATAAAGCATAGTTTATTAAAAAAAATAATAATCATCATCTTCTCTTCTTCTTCTCCTACTTCTTTATCTTCCTCTTCCTCTTCTTCTCCTCCTCCTCGAACAGCATCATCATTCTTGTAATCCTCAGCATCATCCCTATTCCATTTTTCTAGACGGATGTGAAGTACAAAAATTGCGTGTTTTACTGTGGATGGACTACATGTGCACAAATGCTTGTCAATAGTTTAATATCCAATTCACTCATGATCATTCAAGTGGATGGATGCCAAATAGACGATTGTTTATTTTAGAAGGCCAAACTATGCTGACCCCATCCGCAGAGTGATTTGGTTAATATGAATTACATGATTATGGAAATTAGTCACTGTCGTGTGGCGTATTTGTTCACTGGAAGTGATCATTCACGTTATATGTTATGCAAATGAAACACAACATCTTGCGATCATATATATAATAACAAAATCACACTTAAAACACACACAATCGCGCCTTGAAGCTTTCATAGGAAACATAATATTGTATGTTTAATTAGACATATGAGTTGTAAGTAACCAATATCTTTCATATTGTGTGGCTCGATGCTGAGTAATCCACGAGCATGATGTATGTGTTAACACCTCCAAATATACAATTCATGCACTGTAGATCTATTAGTTAATGCAAAAGTTGAAGCAGGAAAAATCATTTTGCTGTCTATGGTAGCAGTGTCTTCCTGTCAAATCAGTTTCCAAACAGTCTCTAACTTGTAGCTGCTTATGTGGATATGTTGAACATGATAACATTTACTAAACGTTAAATACCCACGGAGCATGATTAGGAAGATGGAGGAATTTATAATGTAGGTCTGTCATATACTTTGTTATTTAGCATAGGAATATATGCATATGGATTTCCAGAATCACGTCTGATTCGGCATATATTAAATTAAAAAATCAGCAGTTTATAATCTCCACGCAGTGTGCTTTGTATTCGGTCTATTTTTATGAGCAGCATATGAGGTAAATGAACCTACATAATTATCTCAGCCTCACTTCTTCATCTCTGAAACCAAAGTATTTCAAGAATTAATAGCAGTGATGGGTGAAAGTATTTAAATATTTTAAAACTAATTTGGCTGTAAGCTTTTAGCGTGCTAACCAGTTACAGCTTTCACTCGAATTACCTTTATTCAGTTAAGTTTGAGATTCTGGGATTTCCGATATTCTACAGTGTTTCGCTTGCTCTTAGGCTTGGTCAGCGCCCCGAAAGGGTTATTATAACTGACATTTCGTCTCTTAACGAGCATAGCTGTACAAGAAGAAAGAACCGGAACTCAAAAAGAAAGAAACACTCTCTCTTGGGAGGTAAATTGTTTACAATCAGCTTTCAGTAAACCAGTCATGTATGCATACACAATTCTCTTCACATAGCCAGACATAATCCCATTGAAGAGAATTTGTATGTGGAAATATTACATCATACACTTGGTTAGAGATATGGTTGTCCAATGTATTTCATTGTATTAAATGATATCTCGAGGCTATATAGCAACACGGACACGACATACAAAGCCCAAGCATGAGCTTATTTCGTCTTGTTATTGCGAGTACAGGAAGAAAATCCAATTTTCCTGTATTTGTAGGAATAATATCATAAATAAAATTCTCATATGGTGAAGATGTATCGTTATTAAATTCGTGGTGGACAAAGATATCAAGATACGATATTGGCACGTGGCCATGTCAGCCACGAGTGCCTCGAGAGTTTATTAGAAGCAGAAATTGTTATAGAAATATGTGTTCTCTCAGACCAAAACAGAACCTGTGTGCTAATTTGTGTCTTGGCTAGGATAGGAGCGGGAATTCAAAGTGGCAAGGGCTACCTATTATGCTGCCTGGCTTGTCTGCTTAGTGGAATGGATCCAGATATGCTCACCAAAGGGATACACTTAGACACAAAAATGAAATATGGTACAAAGGAAATTAAATTGCAATTTATTGATATATATCGTATGTTGCAATATTGGAGGACGTCTTGGCTTTGTGATGGCATGTGTCAGACATATGCACATTGGAAATCGTGGCAATAAACTCTAGCCTGAGCCTGTTGAAAGCCTTGAAAATGCTTTCACTGGACGGTGTTGTTGTCTTTCACTCTAAACAACATGTCGTTCACAATTTTCTAATTTTTTTCGATTAGCATCATAAAATATCTTGATTTTTACTTGAATCGTGATAACTTGGAAAATCTATTAATATTATTACATTGATCATCGTGCTCCCTAGTTGAATGATTTTAATTTTATGACAACAATTAAAATTAAACTTGGGGCTAATATTCAAGAACCATGCAGCCGTAATTCAGTTTATGACACATTTGTGCCCAATATCTGTATGTTAATAATCGTCATGCCAGGATTTGAGATTGCTAGAATTTTAATATTATTTAAATAAATCAAAAGTATGTGCTGTCTCAACAGCGCCCTTCTACAAAGGCCCGACAAATAATGCCAGTTGATAGTCACCTCGTATATAAGAAACAGGTAGGTCCTGTACTGAAGCTGTCACTGAGGATAACAATTCTTGTGAAAGCGAGAGGAGAGAAAGATAGAAGTGGGCGGTAAGAATGAGAGAGAGAGAGAGAGAGAGAGAGAGAGAGAGAGACCATAAAGTACCTTATGGCTACCTTTATATAATCATTTTTCCGTGTTTCAATAATGGAATTCACATTTCTGCAAAGTACATTTTCATTCTGGCTAACATATATGTAATGAATAAAACACTCTCTGTGCTGTCTAGTCCCTTAAGATCTGATGAGCAAACCCATTGCCAATCTCCTTGTGCAATACATCAATTGGCTGTGAACCTATTCACGCTATAGAAATCGGGAACCAGTGATTGTCTTCTGGCTTTTATTCATGGCTAGTGCTGCACAATTAAACTTTTCTGCAAACAATCATTGAGAGGAAGTGCTAACTGGCGTATCTATAATGTGCCCCTAATGCAATTAATTGTCACCAAAATCCATGTCAGCCCGGTGAATGTTTTATCTTGGCTAAAGTGGAATTAACAATCCAATAAAGAGTGAAAGACAGAGAGCCATTCACATTCACTATACTTTACTAGATGAATCAATTAACCGATGCATAGAGCAGATAGGATATGAGAAATGGGAGCAAGGATTAGCTTTGAAACTCTTTGCCGAGACAATCATAAACGTGATTACTGGCGGACAAACGTAGTGTTCATGATAAATTTAATTGACCGACGTGTATTATCTGATTGATTGCTGACAATTAATGTTATGGTAAAAGTATGTTCCATTATCAAATCACAAAAATTATGATGGACTCTGTAGAGAAAAGAATTTTCTATGGTCTCGACTGAAAACTTCTATTAAAATGCTGCATAATAATTATTGCCACAGATGACTGTCACAAAACGTTTCATAATAATCACTGCTACGGATGACTGTCACAAAATGTCTCGGGCAGCCCGAGCCCTGAGAGTTACCCACTACACACCACCATTCACTGTACACAACTCTGAAGGACACCATATCGGGACTGACCAGGGAAAAGCTGGGCGATTTGAGCATGGTTCAAGGATTGCACCCATTCTCAGGAGACCCCAGGCCATTACTAATACCAATTAAAACAGCAGTAGTTGAGAAGGCACTTAAAGCCCTGAAAAATGGACGTGCATCTTGACCTGATGGCATGAGCAATGAACTATTCAAATAGGCAAGTGACATTATCTCAAAACCGATCACGCACCTAATCAATTCGGCTTTTATGCACCACCTTCCCATCGATGCTGTAGGCCAAGGCACCCTTATCGCACTACCCAAGCCCAAGAAGCCACTTGGCCCACCAGCCGATCTGCGGCCCATTGTGCTCCTCAACAGCATACGGAAAATCCTATCTAATGTTACTTTATGCTGCATCTGAGACAAGATCGACGACTTCACCGGATCATGTCAAAGTGGCTTCAAACGTGGACGCAGCTGCGCAGACATTGTATGGGCTCAACGCATGCTTGTGTCTGTAGTCATGTCCAAACACTGGGACTTCCACAAAATTGGGCATTGACATGTCACGAGCCTTCGACACAATTAAATGCTCACAGATCCTAGATGTACTACGCCAAGCCAGTTGCAATAAAGATGAGCTACGACTAGTGAGACGACTGCTTGCAGATACCAGGCTGAGAGTACGAGTCAAACCAGTGAAGTCTGTAGAGTTTGAGACATCAATCGGCTCCCCACATGGAGATGGTCTATCTTCGGTGCTGTTCACCTGCTACCTTGCTGCCGCATTGAAGTCTGTGCGGGAAGGTTCCACAAGACCAAACCCCCAGTGTCAATACAGGGTATGCCACTAGAGATGGAATATGCTGACGATGTGGGCTTCATAGACGAGGAAAAGAAACACAATGACGAACTTTTCCCAATAGCTGCAAGCAAACTAAAAATTGAGAATCTCTTTATGAATGAATCTAAAACAGTTCGCCCACATATACCTATCGACAAAGCATGAAACTAAAGAAAACGACGACCAACTTCGTGGCGGCGAACAATGGAGAAAAAGTAAAATGCTGGGCTTTGGAGTACTGCTGACATTGTTGCACGATGCATCATGGGGAACATAGCTTTCCAGTCCTTCTGGATGCTATGGATTCGTAGATCAAAGATGCCCTTGATAAAAATGCTACATTTATACAATGAAACCTGCGTATCCGTGATGCTGTATAACTGTTACAAGCTGGGCAGCTCCAAAGTCAGCTCTAGATACACTTGATGCCTGCCAGCGCAAACACCTGCGAACCATCACTGGACACCGATGGCCATACAGCATAATTTCCAACGATGCACTATAAAAGATGTGTAATACGTCGCCGCTGTCTGTAAAAGTCGCCCAGCAAAGATGGTCCATGTTTGGCCATGTGCTAAGGATGCCAGAAGAAACACCAGCACAGAGAGTCTTAGAATTCTCCCTACTCAGAGCCAGCAAATACAAAACCAGGAGAGGACGTCATTGCATAAATCTGCTAAGCGTGCTACGGGGTGACCTCAAGAAAGCAGGACTCGGTACACTCAAGTCAAGAATGGACCTGAGGAAGCTAAGTAATTCGGATTAGGACAAGACCCAGTGAACAAAAGTGAAGAAGGACTGATTGCAGCTGTAGGATGTTTCTACTACTACAGCCGCAGAGTACAACATTACGTATTGCCAACACTGCCCCCCACGTTCATATTTTACAGACAGGTATACCGGAATGACGCGGAGTGAAGTGCCTTACTCAGGATCTCAATGCAGCCGCATGGACGAGAATCAAACCTGTGACATTCAGGTCATGAGCTCGACTCCATAACCACTCGGCCACTGCACCTCCTAAGAGAACATTGTATTTCTAATATTTGATTGGATTGCAAGGCCGATTTGAGCATGAAATGGATTTCATCTGAGATGAAATAGCTTAATGGAAGTGTCATGGCCTTGGCCATCATTGCCTGGTGTTATTTGAAAATCTCATAGATGTCCTGTTTAGCAGCACCCTTGTCTATTTTCAATAATATAAACAATGAATCTGTGTACTCCAACGTGTCACAAATTCATGTATGAATAGAGTTATCGGTTTTCGACTTGTATTAACAAGGCTATGTACACACTAGAACAGAAATGCTGCAGAGGTGTTGCGAGAGAAAAAGAGAGCTGTGGAGAGAGAGAGAGAGAGAGAGAGAGAGGGGGGGGGGGTGGAGAGAGAGAGAGAGAGAGAGAGAGAGAGAGAGAGAGAGAGAGAGAGCATGAGATGGATGTGTGAGAGAAAAAAAATGCAGTATGTCCAATGAATGAGACGCTGAGAGAAGTACAAGTAAGATTGGTCTTTATGACATCAGCAGATATTTTGGACATCTTGAAGAAACAGGGGATACATGTGAGTGCATCTTTGGTTTCAATTGCGATAAGAATAATGTGAATATTTAAAACCTTAGCAAAGTAGAAAATCCGTCTCTCAGCATATGAGGATTGTTTGTCCAAAACCAAGACACCCTCAAGATTCGAAAACAATTCAAGAAAACTGTATGTAGCTTGATTTTTTCAGCACCTTTCAACACCAAATTTATCGATCCAACGATGCTATCTAAGCACTCTTGTATTAATAGTCTTATATCAAATTATTATCAAATATCCTTTTGAAATAACATCTATAGTGGCAACATTAAACCCGAGATGGATCTGTATGTCATTAAATTTGCAATATAGACTTAAATGATCTTAATATTTATGTAGTTTCTATTCTGTTATATCCTTTATCATAGATAATTTCAGCAGCCAATATCATAACATTTTCCAATTTTCTTCAGGATGAACACGCCTGATCACTGGAAACTTAATAGCTCGCTCTGTGTAGATCTTACCCATGATGCAAAGAGTGAAGCAACAATAATTTTGCTTTTAAACTGTCACCAATAAAGCTCAAGAGAACATTGCATGCAGATTGCTTGCTCCATAATTCATTCATTGACTACGAGTCCGGAGATAGCTATAAAATATTGACGGCATCTTGACTTGTCTGGTTTATAGATATCATCATCACCGAAATCCAAACATATGGAAAATCATTTGTTGTCTATGCCACGAGTGTTTTCCAGTCATATCAGTTTTCAAAGATGGCTTAACTTGTGGCTACTTGCGAGGATATGTTGAACACGATAGCATCTACTTTATGCTAAGAACCTAAGGCATACGATTAGAAATTCAGAAAAATCTGTATTTAGTTAGGTCCTATATTTAATTGCATGATACAGTTGGATAAGCAAATGGATCTTTCGGAAAAGACTTTAGCATACATATATAATATAGAAAATTCAAACAATTTATAATCCCCATGCAGTGTAATTCGGTATTGAGTCGATATTTATGAGCAACATTTGATGTGAAAGAATGCTTTTCCAGAATGAGCATAACATGACTTCCCCCAACTCTGAAATCAATTTATTTCAAGATTAGTTGCGTTGAAGTGTGAAACGAATTAAAGATTTTGAAACTAATTTGGTAGTAAACTGTAGCCGTGGCAACAGTTTCAACTCGAATTACATTAATTCACTTACGCTTGGGATTCTGGTATGTCTGGGATGACATTTTTTGTTTTGTGGTATTCTATCTTTTCTGGCATTCTCTCACATCTTGTCAGTAGAGTTGAAAGGGTTAATTTCATTAAGACCTTGATCAGTCAGTAAAAGGAATGTGATGTGTTTAACTTATAGTCTTTAATAGGAGACTATTGAGTTTGTACCATATGTCTTCTATTGGATATAACAACGCAAGAAGAAAGAAGCCTAGCCTAAGAATAAAAAACTTTTCTTGGGACTAAATGGAGGATTCTACTTTATCCATAAATCATATGACATCATAATCAACTACGTGACGTGTACGATGGCGTCATAATCAATTACGTCACGAATTTCGTCAAGAATGCTTAATTGACGATGGACTAAACGTTGCTGTACGAATTGTATGTCTTTACTATTTATCTGTATAGTTTTCTGGAAATTGATAGTCAGGGAGTTCAGGGATCGATCGACTCCAACACGGGCGACGTGTAGGTGGAGCTTAGGCTAAAGATGGGCGGGACATGGCTAAAATGGGAGTCCCCTATTCTCTGCAAACAACTTCCAGTAAATTGATCATATATGGTTACCCAATGTTCACCACGTAGCCAGACATAATCCAATTGAAGAGAAATCTTGCGTGGAAATATTACATTTTACACTTGGAGAAATCCAATTTTGTTGTATTTGGAGGAAGAATACCTTAAATAAACCTCTCCCATCAGGAGGATATATCGTTATTAAATTTCCTGTGTACAAATATAGTGCTATTCGATGTTGGCACTTGGTTGCGCCGGCCACGAGACCTTAGAGAGTGTATTAGGAACATAAATTGTTGTAGACATTCGAGTTCCTGCAGATAAAAGTGGAGTGGATGCGTTAATTTGTATCTCAGCTCGGGAAGGCGATGAAGGTCGACAGGCTAATAGAGGCTGTCTGACTTACTGTTTGTTATGCGAATGGACACAGACATGTATACTGGATCTCAAAAGGAGAGCCCATTTAACAACATTATTATCAACCGATTTGAATGTTATCACTTTGCACAACATTTAGTGAGTGTGAAGTGATAATTTTTGACGATGTTGATAATAGTGACAAAAAAGGGACTGAGTTTGAGATTCTATTTATCAAACAAACAGAGATTTGACAGATTTTTCAACATCGTTGAGCACTGACTTCCCAGTTTATATCTTCCATTAGTGTATGATAATCAGGGGTGACTAATCACACACTGACAACTGGAATATTGGGCGTTTTACGCTGAAAAAGATATTGCATCCAATTTGAACTATGCGAAAAATGTGCATGGATCAAAGTTTATTTATATACATAACTAACAATATACATTGATAACATATTTTATATACAATCGATCTTCACAAGTGATATTGTGACGTCACTACACGCGTCACTAGCGCTCGACTTTCGCATAGTAATATCTAATGCCGACTGGATGACTGCATTCTGATTGGTTAGTATAAAATTACATTCCCATGCTAACAACAAATGGAAATTCTTCGCTGGATTCATATTGTTAATATGGAGTGGCCTAAAAGAGTTTGTTTATGTGATAAATCACTTTCCTGTTCCTCTAAATCGAATTTCATGATATTGATAGAAGATATGGATGATGTTAATCGATTTGTCGATATATCGTATCTTTCGATATTGGAAAGGTCATGGATTTATGATGGCGTGAGTCGGATACATACACATTGGCAATAGTGGCAATGTAAATCAACATCATACAGTTGAATAATTTGAAACTGCGCTGACTAGAATAAAGTTGCTGCATACGGAAACAGCCTCTTTCACTCAAAGGGCTATTAAAATATGCAAACAATCACCATAAATTGTTCATTGTTCATGATTTTCTAATTTTTTCGCTTATCATCATAAAATATCGCAATTTTTTTTATTACATTTGAAAATCTCTAAATCGCTCACCACTGCAATCATAAGCATTGTACTTCGTAGTTGAATCCTTTTAAATTTATTGAAGGAATCAAACATAAATATAATTTAAATTCAAATTTACTTTTATTTGCCACATAAAACATTTGTTTTGATAATTGAGGCCGAGAGAAAATTCCATATCTTAACATTCATCATGTCAGTATTATGAGATTGTTATCATTATAATGTTATTTAAACATATCAGCATATGCTGTCCCTTCAGAGCTTTCTGATAGTAGCCCTACAAGTAATATCAGCTTATTGCCAGCTAGGATATAGGGATTAAATAACCCATGACTAGTAGCTATATGAGAGGTGAGCTTAATAATTGTGGGTGCGTGGGGAGGGTGATATATGGGGGGAAGAGAGGAGCTGAGAGGGAATGGGACGCAGAATGAGGGACGGGAGAGGTGTGACGGAGGGAATCAGCGAAGGATAGAATGGTGGAGGGATGGAGGATGGAGGGAGGGAGTGAGGCAGAAGCAGAGAGCGAGGGAGAGATTGGGAGATGGTTGTAAAGGGATGGGGAAGCGGGGATGGCAAGGGAATCACGAGGCTGAGTTACATGCATGATAGTGAGAGGGGAGTGCGCATGAGCGATAAAGGGAGATAGAAGGACAGTGTGATGGTTTCGCGGAAGAGAGGGGGGGGATGGAAAGACGATAACGTAATGGGCATCACTATATCTTCATTTCTCTGTTTCACTAATGTATCATCTGTCGGTTTCGTGTACAATTCTTACATAATAAAATATTGTGGCTTCTAGTCAACCTGTCGGCAAGGAATAACTCAATACTTTTGTTGGCATGCCTATTATAATCTGATATGATCGACCAATTGGCAACTCCATTGTGAAATATTTCAATTGACTCTATGACGTTTCACACTAGGCACACAGCAGCAACCAGTGATTATCTTCCAGCTTTTATTCGTGGCCAGTACTGAATAACTCGACCTTTCTGTGAATAATTGTGGAGAGTAAACACGAACTGGCTGATCCCTAATGTATCCCTAATAGGAGTAATCGTCACTAAACATTGTGTCAGTCCAGTGAATATTTCGCTGGCGCAAAGGTGAAATGACCTATCCGATAGTGAGAGAAAGAGAGAGAGAGAGAGAGAGAGAGAGAGAGAGAGAGAGAGAGAGAGAGAGAGAGAGAGAGAGACATCCATTCGGAGTCGTCGCCTTCTCTACATTCTTCTACATGAGAAACATATACTAACTCAATAGAACGATGCATAGAGCGGATAGGAAATGAAAAAGAGATGTGCGGATTAGCTCTCAAACTCTTTGCCAAGACAATCATAAATATGATTAGTGGCAGATAATGGTAGTGTTAGTGATAAATTCAATGGACCTTGATGACGTCATAATCAATACAGTTATGAATGACGTAAATAAGTACGTCACGAACACATATTTGGTGACGGACTAAGTGTTGTTATATGTATTGTATGTCTTTTCTATTTAATAAAAATGGTGTTGAATATTTTGAAACTAATTTGACTGGGCGCTGTTGCTGCCATAGGCCAGTGGACTACACCAGACAGCAACTACCTCCAGTCAGATTGGTTTCAAAATATTCAACAGTTTACCTGTATCGTTTTCTACAAATTGGTAATCAGAGAGATCATGCATCGATCGATCCCAACACGGGCGAGGTGTGGGTGGAGCTTAGCTAGAGGTGGACGGAGCATAGCTCATGCGGGAAAAGTCAATTGATACGTATGTATTATTAGGCTGCATGATCCAATTAATTTGATTGGAAAAGCATGATCCAGTTTTAAATCACAGTGGAGGGAAATGGGCTCTATAGCAAAATGAAGATACAATGGTTCTCAACTAACGACCTATATTGAAACGCTGTATACTTGTTTTACAGGGATCGATGGTAAACTTCGCGTTTCTATTGAGACATTAGGCTGACAAAGAGGTGATTAGATGAATAAAAACAATATGAATAAATAGAGGATCTAAATCGCATTGGAATTGTGTATCAGTTTTATGATACTTTGGTAAGTTCCAAATGGCATCATACTAAATATAATGATTTCATATCATCATGCATTCTCTTATTGAAGATAAAGAAATTTATATAAGGAAAACATTGCACAAAATACATTATGTGAAAGACGTTCCCATTGTGCACAGTTCAATTCAAATTCTACGGTTCACATGAGACTTTGCTATAGTCAGGGTATGAAACTGATAAAAAAACTGGTTTAAAAAAATGGATAAATCCATTCTGACTCATTGTTCATGATGATGTAATAGTTTGTCAGGTTTATGTACATTGTAAAATATTGTCCGAAGCATGTCACGGTTCCTTGCCACGTGCAACATTCCATGCTATATTTCTCAAAATAAATAATAGCCAGAGAGTCCGGTGCATTTAGAATATTTAATGGGATTAGTAGGCTGCTGTATGAATAAACTGTGTTTCATCTGAACAATGGATTAAGAGAAATTCCCTAGCTTGTTGTTCTCATTGCCTGCTGTTATTTGAGAATCCCTATATGCACTCATAATAATAATGAATATGCGTTCTCCTGCATGCACCAAGTTCATGTACGGATAGAACTAATGTAGTAAATCCAAACTTGTTGTCATTTTCGACCCGAGAGAGGAGCGAGAGAGAGAGAGAGAGAGAAAGAGAGAGAAAGAGGGAGAGAGAAAGAAAGAGAGAGAGAGAGAGAGAGAGAGAAAGAAAGAGAGAAAGAGAGAGAGAGAGAGAGAGAGAGAGAGAGAGAGAGAGAGAGAGAGACAGCGAAACAGAGAGAGTGGCAATGAGATAATGGGAAGGGGGGGAGAAAGAAAGGGGAGAGGTATGGGGGAAAGAAAGAGAGAGAGAGAGAGAGAGAGAGAGAGAGAGAGAGAGAGAGAGAGAGAGAGAGAGAGAGAGGGAGAGAGAGAGAATGAAAGAGACTATAGCTTTATATAGCATCACGAGATGCACATTCATATATGCATTCCCATTATTTCAGTATGCATACCTGCACACAATATGCTAGTTGCCAAAGGTTTACTTAAAATATCATTACAATCCATGTGCACCAGTCTTATGATAAACCCACCTTTATTTGATTAACATACCAGTAATGAATAAAATAATATTAACTCGTCGAGAGAATCTGTGTTGACCCACGAGCTGGAATTTCTGTCAAACTCGTTTTATAAGGTGTCTGTTGAATGCGTAACTATTCATACAGACACATTAGGAACCTGCGTCTTCATTCAGGATTTTGTTCATTACGAACTACATGCAATTTCACGTTCCAATGAGCAAAAACGTGAACTGATGCCTCAACTCGATAATTTGTACCTCATAGAAGTAATTATGACTATAACATTGTCTCAGCCGAACACACATTTTATCAGGACAGAACGGAAATGGACACTTAGGATGGTCAGACATTCACCTTTCAAACCGTGTATATATATAATATAATGAGAGCGAGAGAAAGAGGAGATGGGGAAAGAGATGAGAGGGAGAGAGAGAGGGAGAAAGAGAGAGAGAGAGAGAGAGAGGGGGGAGTGAGGGGGAGGGAGGGAGGGAGGCAGGCAGGGAGGGAGGGAGAGGAAGATAGGGAGAGAGCGAGTGAGGGAGAGGTAGAGCTGGAGGGGGATGAGGAGGTTGAGGGGTAGAGGGAAATGGATAGTGAGAGGGAGGAGGGAGGGAGGGGAGGAGGGAGGGAGGGAGGGCGTGAGGGAGGGATGGAGGGGGAGGGATGGAGGGGGAGGGAGGGAGAGAGGGAGAGAGGGAGAGAGGGAGAGAGGGAGAGGGAGAGCGGGAGGGGGAGGTGGAGGGGTAGAGGGAAATGGATGAGGGAGGGAGGGAGGGGATGAGGGAGGGAGGGCGGGAGGGAGGGAGGGACGGGGGAGGGAGGGAGAGAGCGAGAGAGAGAGAGCGAGGGAGGGAGCTTGCGTGTGTTAGATGACCTTTCTAGTTTTCTGGAAATTGATGGTCAGGGAGTTCAACACAAGCGCTGGTTGGAGCTTAACTAGTGATGGGCGAGGCATGGCCGGATTCCTCCATTAGCTTGTCCAAATACCCTCTCTAGTGCCAACATTGTACCCGAGATGAATTTTCAATAAAATACATTTGCAAGTCCGGAGATGGCTATAAAATACTGATGCTGTCTTGATAAGGTGGCCACTGTCAAACATCTTCATTATGAGGCTGGTTAGCCTATTGCTGATGGATTGTTTGGCCTGCAATCAGGACAACCACGTGTCATTTTCTCTTAATAGGTCACCGGCAACTCTATGACATTGGCTTTTAAGTATAAAATAGCATCTGCCGGAACCAGATGATTGCTTTGATGGTATATTCGAAGTTATCAAACTAAATTAATACGGCAAACACATTTGCAATTCAGGAGAGTTATTCACGCTATCATAAAGCATACTCTGTTAACGACATACATGTGTTTATGTTAAGGATGTGCACAAATGGTTAGATATCCAATTCACGCATGATCATTCATGTGGATGTCAAATAGACAATTGTTTATTTTAGAAGCACATTGACCAAACTGTGCTTACTCTATCTGTATAGGGATTTAGCTACTATATATTGCCATGCCATGATTATGGAAACTAGTGACTGACCTGGTGCATTTATTTATTGAAATTGGTCAATCACGATATAAGTTGTACAAATGAAACACAGAATCTCACGACCATATATACGGCTTCACTTGTCCATGTCCAATTTAATAACAAAATCACATCTAACACATACAACCACGCCTTGAAACTTTCTTAGGAAACAATCTTGTATGCTTAATTAGACATCTGAGATGTAAGTAACCAATGTCTTTCATATTGTGTCGCTCGATATTAAGTAATCCATGAGCATAATGCATGTGTTAACACATCCAAATAGACAATTCATTCTTTCTGTTTGCACTGTACATCTAATAGTTAGTGCAAAAGCCGAAGTAGAAAAACGTCATTTTGCTGCCTATGGCAGCAGTGTCTTCCTGTCAAATCAGTTTCCAAACATTCCTGGACGTGTGCCTGCTCTATGTGGATATGTTGAACACGGTAGCATTTACTCTATATTAAATATCCATGGAGCATGATTAGGAAAATAAATATTATTATATAATTTATAATGTTGGTGTGTCATATATTTTGTTATGTAGCATAGGGGTATATGCATATGGATTTCCAGAATCATGTCTGAGTAGGCATATACTAACTTTAAAAAATCAGCATTTTATAATCTTCAAGCAGTGTGCTTCGGTATCCAGTCACTTTTTCTGAGCAGCATATGAGACCAAAATTGAGAATCTCTTTATGAATGAATCCAAAACAGAGTTCACCCATATATACCTATCTACAAAGCATGAAACTAAAGAAAACGACGATCGACTTCGTGGCGGCGAACTATGGAGGAAAAGTAAAATCCTGGGCTTACTGCTTTGCAATACTGCTGACATTGATGCACGCTGTGCCATGGGAACATAGCTTTCCAGTCCTTCTGGATGCTATGGATTCGTAGATCAAAGATGCCCTTGATAAAAAGGCTACGTTTATGCAATGCCAACTGCGCATCGTTGATGCTGTATAACTGTAACAGCTGGGAAGCTCCAAAGACAGCTCTAGACAAACTCGATGCTTTCCACCGCAAACACCTACGCACCATCACTGGGCACCGATGGCCAAACAGTATAATTTCCAACGATGCACTATACAAGATGTGTAATACGTCGCCGCTGTCTCTAAAGTTTGCCCAGCAAAGATGGTCCATGTTTGGCCATGTGCTAAGGATGCCAGAAGAGACACCAGCACACAGAGCCTTGGAATTCGCCCTACTCGGAGCCATCAAATACAAAGCCAGGAGTGGACGTCGTTGCTACGAGGCGATCTCAAGAATGAAGGACTCGGTACACTCAAGTCAAAAATAGACCTGAGGAAGCTAAGGATTTCGGCTGAGGACAAGACACCGTGGGCAAAAGCGAAGGAGGACTGATTGCAGCAGTAGGATGTGTCTACTACTACAACCGCAGAATACAGTAATCATACATATGAGGTGAAAGAACGTACGTAATTATCTTAACCTCACTTCTTCAACTCTGAGTTAAAAGTACTTCAAGATTAATAGCAGTGATGCCTGAAAGCATTTAAATATTTTAAAACTAATTTGCCTGTAAGCTGTTGGTGTGCTAAGTAGTTACAGCTTTCACTGGAATTACTTTCACTCAGTTAAGTTTGAGATTCTGGGATTTCCGAGATGAATGGTTCATGTTTTTGGGCTATTCTACAGCGGTTCACTTGCTCTCACGCCTGGTCAACACCTCGAAAGGGTTATTGTAACAGATATTTCGTCAGTCAGTCGGGAATGTGTGTTATGTTTACTTTGTAGCCCAGAAAAAAACCACGTTTGACTTTAGACCATGCCTCTTAATGGTGATAACGGTACAACAAGAAGGAAACGTAGTCAAAAAGAAAAATGCTTACAAGCAGCTTTCAGTATGCCAGTCATGTGTGCTTACTCAGTGCTCATCATACAGCCAGATGGAATTCTATAAGAGAATTTATGTGTGGAAATATTACATTATACACTTGGTTAGAGTTCTCGTGATGCGATTTTCCAATATATTTCGTTGTATTGAATGATATCTCAAGGCTACATAAATACGTGTACGCAGCATACAAAGCCCAAGCGTGAGATTATTTCGTTTTGCTATTACAAGTACCGGAAGAAAATCCAATTTTGTTGTATTTGTAGGAAGAATACCATAAATAAGTTTCTCATATGATGAAGATGTATCGTTATTAAATTTCTGGTGGACAAATGTAGCGAGATACAATGTTGGCACTTGGCTGTGTCAGACACGATTCCCTCGAGATTTTATTAGAAGCGGGAATCGTTATAGAAGTACAGGTTCTTTCAGAAGAATACAGAACCTGTGTGATAATTTGTGTGTCAGTTAGGATAGGAGGTGGAATTAAAAGTGGCAAGAGCTATCTATGATGCTGTCTGCTTAGCTGAATAGATCCAGATATGCATCTATTTCCTGGTTCACTAAACTATTGTCGCAATATTGATTGAGCAGATAATTCTGGATAATATTAGGAAAAACAGGCCCAGCTCACCAAATATCGATGTCAGGACTGATTTTCACCAAAGGCCTGCAAGATATTCACTTAGATACTAAAATGAAATATAGTGCAAAAGAAATCTCAATGGACCTTTCCGATTTTATCTATACCCCGCCCATCTCTAGCTAAGCTCCACCCACACCTCGCTTGTGATTGGAGCGATCGATCTCTGAAGTCGGGGTGACCATCAATTTCCAAAAACCTACACAGGTAAGCTGTTGAATATTTTGAAACTAATTTGACTGGGTGCTGTTTATTAAATAGCAAAGAATTACAAAGACATAAAATTCATACAACGTATCGGACTATTTGAGATTTGATGACGGTCTATATGGAACCCTTTGTGACATAATGATTGTGACGTCATCATACACGCGCTGATCTGATTATGACGTCATACGAGGTCTGATGAAATATAAATACCCTGGAAAGGTGAATTTATCGATATATCATATCTAGATGTGTTAACACCTAAATCATGCTCATGAATTACTCAGCATCGAGCGAAACAATACGAAAGATATTGGTTACTTACATCTCAGATGTCTAATTAAGCATACAATTGGGAATCGTGGCAATAAACGATGGACTCAACCTGTTGAAAAACTTGAAAATGCTTTCATTGGAAGCTGTCGCTGCAATAGCTTTCACTCAAAACAATATCAAAATATGCAACATGTCGTCATAAATTGGTCACGATTTTCTGAATTCTTTCTATTAGCATCACAAAATATATCTATTTAACTTGAATTGCGATAACTCGGAAAATCCTTAAATAGTATAACTTTGATTGTTGTACTCCCCAGTTGAATGAATTTAATTTTATGACAATACTTAAATTAAATTTGCTCTAAGCTTCAAATTGAAATTCCTTTTCTGCAGAAAATGTACTTAAATTATTTTGGTAACTGAAGCCGACAAGAACCATGCAATTGACTAGCAGCCGTAAGTCAGCTTGTGACATATTCGTGACCAATATTAATACTTTAACAATCGCCATGTCAAGATCCAGAGATTACTAGCATTAATTAAAAAAAAAAAAAATCAAATGCATGTACTGTCTTGTCATATTCCTTCTAAAAAGGTCCGCCAAATAATATCAGTTGATAGTCAGTTCAGATACATGATACAGGTAGGCCCTGTGCTGTAGCAGTCAGTGGGGCGACGACGATATCAATTCTGTGTGAAAGAGGAAAGGAAGAGAGAGAGGCTGGCAGGCGATAGATAAAATGAAGGGAGAGAGAGAGAGAGAGAGAGAGAGAGAGAGAGAGAGAGAGAGAGAGAGAGAGAGGGGAGGGAGAGAGAGATAGAGAGAGAGAGAGTGAGAGAAGGAGAGAGAGAGAGAGAGAGAGAGAGAGAGAGAGAGAGAGAATGAGAGAAAGAGAGAGAGAGAGAGAGAGAGGAGAGAGAGAGAGAGAGAGAGAGAGAGAGACCGAGAGACCATAAGGTAATGAATATCCGTATATCATAATTTTGTGAACATCCTTATATCATAATTTTACTCTGTTTCAATAATGTTATTCTTATTTCTGTAGAGTACATTTCTTATAGTTATTCCTTTGGTTCTTCTGGTTAATACGTCTGTAATGAATAAAATACTATTTGTGCTGTTTGGTCCCTAGAATCGAGTGTGAGCGACCCATTGGCAACCTCATTGTGAAATTCATCAATTGACTGTTGTAAGCCTATTCACTTTATACAAATCGGAAATCAGTGATTGCTTTTTTCATGCCAGTGCTGAACAATTCAACTTTTCTGCAAACAATTATTGAGAGGAAGTGCGAACTGGCGGATCCATAATGTGCCCTAATGCGATTAATTGTCACTAAAATTCATGTTAGCCCAGTGAATGTTTTGTCTGGGTTAAAGTGGAATGAACTACCCAATAAAGAAAGAAAGAATCATTGCCTTCTTTTACTTTACTAGATGAATCAGTAGACCAATGCATAGAGCAGATAAGATATGAGAAAGGCTCTGAAACTCTTTTCTAAGACAATCATAAACATGATTGCTGGCAGATAATGGTAGCGTCCGTGATAAATTCAATTGGTCCTCATGTCTTATCTGACTGCTTGGTGCCAATGTATGTGATATTAAAAGTATGTTCCTTCGTCAAATCAAAATGAGTCAAATTAGTTTCAAAATATTCAAAAAAATCTTTATTGAATAGTAAAGACATATAATTCATACAACAATGCTTAGTTCGTCTTCAATTATGCGTTCCTGAGATACCTATCTACGCCATTCATGACGTCATCGTTTATGACGTCCTCCACATCACGTAGTTGATTCTGACCTCATATAATGGATGGATAAATTGGATAGCTCCGCAATAAATAGAGGATTTTAAACGTGTGATCTATCAGACCAGCTTTAACCAGTTCCAAATGTGATCATACTCAACATAAAGATACCATAGTATCATGTATTCTATTACTGAAGATAAAGAATTTTGCATAAAGAAAACATTGCACAACAAACAGTATGTGAAAGATGTTCCCATCGTGTATTGTTCAATTCAAATATTTTAGTTCTCATAAGAATTTGATATATTTAGGGAATGGATAAAAGGAAGATTTTTCTTAAGATAGACGAATCCATTCTGACTTTACAGCTCACGATGATGCAATAATTCTGTTAGACTTATGTTCATTGCGAAATCAATGCGACCTGGATCACTGTGCAGCTGTTTGCCATGCGCACTATTCCATACTATTATTCTCAAAGTAAATATTAGCCAAAGGGAATAATGCATTTAGAATATGTGATGGGATTGTAAGGCTGGTGTGAGAATAAAAATAGATTTCATCTGAACTGAAAAAGCTTAAGAGAAATGTCACAGCCTTTGGTCATCATTGTATAATCTTATTTGGGAAACCCATACACTATTTAGCAAGTGCATTGGTTATTTTCAATATAAAACAAATATATATATGTAGGTATAAGTCAGCATTTATCTGCTACTTCCACAAACGTGATCAGCCAGCATTCCAAATTTAACCCAGGTCATTTGACCTTTCTTAAGTTTCATTCCTTCACAATTTCAATGGGTCCCTTTGGGAGCATACAGCCAGGCGTTCGTATGCAAACACTCAGTAAATATTACATTCCGTATTTCCAGATTTCCTGAAACAACGCATGGTGAAGCACGAATATATCTTCAGTGTGCACGAATTTCATGTACGAATTAAAAAAAGAATTCAGTTGTCTGTTTTCAAATTGGACTTACATCTTCCATTTCTTAGTCCATCCACCAGAGGAAAGGAAGAGAGAGAGGCTGGCAGGCGATAGATAAAATGAAGGGAGAGAGAGAGAGAGAGAGAGAGAGAGAGAGAGAGAGAGAGAGCATGTGAGAGAGAGAGAGAGAGAGCGAGAGAGATAGAGAGAAAGAGAGTGAGAGTGAGAGTGAGAGAGTGAGAGAGAGAGAGAGTGAGATAGAGAGAGAGAGAGGGGGAGAGTGAGAGAGAGAGAGAGAGAGAGAGAGAGCGAGAGAGAGAGAGAGAGAGAGAGAGCGGGAGTGTGTATGTGTGTGAGAGAGAGAGAGAGAGAGAGAGAGAGAGAGAGAGAGAGACCATAAGGTAATGGACATCCTTATATATTAATTTTTCTCTGTTTCAATGATGTTATTCTTATTTCTGTAGAGTACATTTCTTTGTTTCTTCTGGTTAATGTGTCAGTGATGAATAAGACACTATTTGTGCTGTTTAGTCCCTAGAATCTGATATGAACGACCCATTGCCAACCTCATTGTGCAATCAGTCAATTGGCTGTGAGACTATTCACACTATACAAATCTGGAACCAGTGATTGTCTTCTGGGTTTTATTCATGACCAGTGCTGCACAATTGAACCTTTCTGCAGACAATTATTGAGAGGAAGCGTGAACTGGCGGATCCATAATGTGCCCATAATGCGATTAATTGTCACTAGAAATCGTGTCAACCCGGTGAATGTTTTATCTTGGTAAAACTGGACTGACCTATCCAATAAAGAGAGAAAGACAGAGAGCCATCCGTTCAGAATCGTTGCCGTCACTATACTTTACTAGATGTGTCAATAGACCGATGCACACAGCAGATAGGATATGAGAAAGGGAAGCAAGGATTAGCTCTGAAACTCTTTGCCAAGGCAATCATAAACATGATTACTGGCGGATAATTGTAGTGTTCGTGATAAATTCAATTGCCCCTCGTCTCTTAGCTGACTACCTGGTGGCAATTAATGTGATGGTAAAAGTATGTTCGATTATCAAATCACAAAGACTATAATGGAAACTGTAGAAAGAATTTTCGATGCTTCTCAACTGAAAACCTCTATTAAAATACATACCGCATAGTGATTCTATATGGATCGATAGTAAACCTGCCGCTTCTGTTTACTATTGAGACATTAGGCTGAACAAAAGATGTGATTAGAAGAAAAACAAAACAATTGCAATAAGGAGAGGATCTGAATCGCTTTGCCATTGTGTATCAGATTTGTCATACGAGATTTAACCCCTCTTATGTTAACAGCGCCGCAGAGCGCACTAAATGCTACTCATATAAATTCAGATTTCTCAAGACAATTTTAAGAGAATACTATTTTTTTAGATTTCTTTGTGAAATTTACAAAAAAGCTTTCTGTTTTACAGCAGATTAGATTTAATGATCAAGAAAAGCCTAAATTTCCTGCTTTTTTTAAAGAAAAGATAAGACTATTCTTTTGGAAATTTACCTGAGCCAGTCATTTTAGTGGTAAATTGTCAAAAATAGTCTTCTCTTGGCATGTAAGTGCTCACTGCTCAATGCCATATCAGAGGCCGGTTTGACCGACATGAACATTGACGATGTTAACTTGGCACATGGTGGGTTTAGACGTTCCAAATGCTATCACACTAAACATAAAGAGTTCATATCATCATGCATTCTCTTATTGAAGATAACGAATTTTACATAAAGAAAATATTGCACAACATACAATATGTGAAGTATGTTCCCATTGTTTATTGTTCGATTCAACTTTTATAGCTCACGTGAGACTTTGATATATTCAGGATATGAGTCATGTCACGATGTTTCTTTAAATAGACGAATGCATTCTGACCTCACAGTTAACGATCATGGCACATGTTCACTTTGAAATCAATGTGATCTGAATCACGGTGCATTCAATGCTATCATTCTCGAAGTAAACAGTAAACATTGGATTTAGAGTATTTGATGGGATTGGAAGGCTGTTGTGCGAATAAAATAGATTTCATCTGGAAAGAAGTAGCTTAATAGAAATGCCAAGGCCTTTGGTCATCTCTGTCTGATGTCATTTGGGAATCCTATAGATATAATCTCTAACCCGTTCATTGTTTATTTTCAAAATAAAAGCAATATAACTACATATAGTTATAGGTCAGCGTCTATCTGCTATTTCCACAGCCCACGTTCCAAATTTACCCCCTGGTCATTCGGCCTTATTTATTTTTCATTCCTTCACAATTTCAAATCCCTTTAGGAACATAAAGCCGGGCTGCCATATATAACCGCTTAATGACTATTAGATACCGTATTCCCATCACTGCACTCACAGGTACGTATTTTATAGACCGATGTCCTGGAACAACGTAGAGTGAAGCCGCCTTACAATGAATACATACTAAGCATGCGTGAATTCCATGCAAGAATAGAAACATTGCATATTTAACTCGTTGTATGTTTTCAAATTGTGTGTACATCTTCCATATGACGGGCAAATCTTAATCCATCCGCAGTCGTAAAAATGTCAATATAAAATGATCTTGATATTTACATAATTTCTCTTGACTTATATTATATTTTGGAATGGTTTCCGAAGCCAATATTGGAATAGTTTCCAATTTTCTCCACCAATCCCACCCCACCCCACTCCCGATGACAGGAAATGCAATAGTTGCGCTTTCAGCCTGTCACAATAGATACATAGGCGTATACTGCACGCCGACGGCCTGCCCCAAAAATCATTCATTGACAGCAAGTCCGTAGATAACTATATGATATTGACGCTATCTTGACAAGGTGGGTCCTGTTCGAGTTAAGGGTGTTCGTCATAAGGTTTGTGAACCTATTGCTGATGGATTGTTTGGCCAGCAATCAGAAAACGACGTGTCAGATTCACTCTACTTGCCACCATCATCTATAAGCTATTGGCTTTTGAAATGAAATAGCTTCTGCCACCACCACCACCACCAACCCCCCCCCCCCCCCCACCACCACCACCACCATCACCACAACCATTACCACCACCGCCACCACCATCACGCTACCGCCAGTGTCACCGCCGCCACGACCACCACCGACGCGTCTCCACCGCAGACACCACCACCACCACTACCACCACCACCACCACCACCACCGCCGCCTCTACCACGACCACCGCCACCGCCACCGCCACCGCCACCACCAGCACCACCACATCGCGACCACCACCACCACCGCCGCCACCACCACCACCACCACCACCACCATCATTATTAGTCAATAGCTAGATGCATTGGGTCTTTGAAGAGGGTCGCTCAGAATTTAAGTCACGAAGATGAAAACCGAACAGGCACCTGCATACAGCTTTGCTTATGATTGTTCCATTTATTCACAACAATCTCACGTTAAATACATGTATACAAGATCACCTTGAATCTTTCTTAGGAAATGCTACATGCTTGGGTAGATCTCAGAGAGATATAATTAATCAATATCGCTTGTCTTATTGTCTGATTTCTGATTCTATGCTGTGTATTATATGAACACGATGTGTGTTCTTACACATCAAATAGACAATTCCACTTTTTTGTCTAGAGTACCCTGATAAAGCAGCTTACTGGGCCGATGCTGGGCCGATACCGGGCCGATACTGAAAGTATCGGCCCAGCATCGGCGTAGTGAACCGTGTTATCTGTGTATGGATCTATTTCTTCACCCGAAAGCCGAAAATACCGAAAATCATTTTGCTATCTAAGGCAGCAGCGATTTCCTGTCCGATCAGTTTCCAAATAATCCCTGAATCATAGCTGCTAGAGAGGATATGATAGTATTTACCTCACGTTAACCCTACCTAATGAACGCGTTTAGAAGAACAGAGAAATATATATATATATATATATATATATATATATATATATATATATATATATATATATATATATATATATATATATATATATATATATAACGTAATTATATATTATAAACTGTAAAATAATATAGTTGGAGATATACTTATAGATTTCTAGCTACATGCATGAGCAAGTATATATAAAATCAAAATATACAAGTAATTTATAATTTCCATAATCTGTGAAATAATATAGGGGACGGTATGCTTAAGGATTTGTAGAAACATGCTGGAGTAAGAATACATTATATTAAAATATATAAATAATTTGTAATCTCCATGCTGTGTGTTTCAGCATTGGGTCGATTTTATGGGCAGCAAAAGTAGTGAAAGTAAACTTTCGAGAATGATCTTAACATCAACTCTTTAACTATGATTATGAACTGTGAAGTGTGAAAGTGGAGGAGTCCAGTTTTATCCGTCAATCATATGACGTCATAATCAATTACGTGACGTGTAAGATGACGTCATAATCAATTACGTCATAAATCACGTAGCTAAGTTCGTAACGAACGTGTAATTGGTGGTGGACTAAGCGTTGTTGTACGAATTGTATGTCTTTACTATTTAATAAACATTATGTTGAATATTTTGAAACTAATTTGACGGGGCGCTGTTGCCGCCATAGGCAGCAACAGCACCCAGTCAAATAGGTTTCAAAGTATTCAACCCCTTACCTGTATAGTTTTCTGCAAATTGATAGTCAGTGAGTTAAGGGATCGATCGACCTCAACACGGGCGAAGTGTGTGTGCGTGCGTGCGTGCGTGCGTGCGTGCGTGCGAGCGAGCGTGGGTGGGTGGGTGGGTGGGTGGGTGGGTTTGTGGGTGGGTGGTTGTTAGATGAGTGGATTCAGCCATGTATCTCTGGCGTGTTGGCTGGTTATATGAATGGATTCATACATGTATCCCTGGCATGTTGGCTGGTTATATGAATGGATGTGGACACGCAGCCCTGGCTTGTTGACTGGTTATATGAATGGATGTGGACACGCATCCCTGGCTAATTGGCTGGTTATATGAATGGATTCAGACATGCATCCCTGGCTTGTTGACTGGTTATATGAATGGATGTGGACACGCATCCCTGGCTCGTTGACTGGTTATATGAATGGATGTGGACACGCATCCCTGGCTTGTTGACTGGTTATATGAATGGATGTGGACACGCATCCCTGGCTTGTTGGCTGGTTATATGAATGGATGTGGAGACGCATCCCTGGCCTGTTGGCTGGTTATATGAATGGATGTGGACACGCATCCCTGGCTTGTTAACTGGCTATATGAATGGATGTGGACACGCATCCCTGGCTTGTTGACTGGTTATATGAATGGATGTGGACACGCATCCCTGGCTTGTTGACTGGTTAAATGAATGGATGTGGACACGCATCCCTGGCTTGTTAACTGGCTATATGAATGGATGTGGACACGCATCCCTGGCTTGTTAACTGGTTATATGAATGGATGTGGACACGCATCCCTGGCCTGTTATCTGGCTATATGAATGGATGTGGACACGCATCCCTGGCTTGTTGACTGGTTATATGAATGGATGTGGACACGCATCCCTGGCTTGTTGACTGGTTATATGAATGGATGTGGGCACGTATCCCTGGCTTGTTGACTGGTTATATGAATGGATGTGGGCACGTATCCCTGGCTTGTTGACTGGTTATATGAATGGATGTGGGCACGTATCCCTGGCTTGTTGACTGGTTATATGAATGGATGTGGGCACGTATCCCTGGCTTGTTGGCAGGTTATATGAATGGATGTAGACACATATCCCTGGCTTGTTGGCAGGTTATATGAATGGATGCAAACATATATCTCTGGCTTGTTGGCTGGTTATATGAATGGATGTAGACACGTATCCCTGGCTTGTTGGCTCGTTATATGAATGGATGTAGACACGTATCGCTGGCTTGTTGGCTCGTTATATGAATGGATGTAGACACGTATCGCTGGCTTGTTGGCGGGTTTTATGAATCGATGCAAACATGCATCCCTGGATTGCTGCTTGGCTATATGAATGGATGCAGACATGTATCTCTGGCTAATTGGCTGGTTATATGAATGGATGCAGACATGTAACTCTGGCGTGTTGGCTGGTTATATGAATGGATTCAGACATGTATCCTTGGCTTGTTGGCTGGTTATATGAATGGATGTAGACACGTATCCCTGGCTTGTTGGCTCGTTATATGAATGGATGTAGACACGTATCGCTGGCTTGTTGGCGGGTTTTATGAATCGATGCAAACATGCATCCCTGGATTGCTGCTTGGTTATATGAATGGATGCAGACATGTAACTCTGGCGTGTTGGCTGGTTATATGAATGGATGCAGACATGTAACTCTGGCGTGTTGGCTGGTTATATGAATGGATTCAGACATGTATCCTTGGCTTGTTGACTGGTTATATGAATGGATGTGGACACGCATCCCTGGCTTGTTGACTGGTTATATGAATGGATGTGGGCACGTATCCCTGGCTTGTTGGCCGGTTATATGAATGGATTTGGGCACGTATCCATGGCTTGTTGGCCGGTTATATGAATGGATGTAGACACATATCCCTGGCTTGTTGGCTGGTTATATGCATGGATGTAGGCACGTATCCAAGGCTTGTTGGCTGGTTACATAAATGGATGTAGATATGTATCCCTGCTTGTTGGCTGGTTATATGAAAGGTAGCAGACATGCATCACTGGCTTGTTGGATTGTTATATGACTAGATGCGGACATGTATTTCATTGCTCCTTTTTTCCCAATAGTAATTTCGCGATATAAATAGATTAGGTAGTTATGGATAACACAGTGCACACAATGCCCTGCTCGCTTATTAATGACCAAATTTGGTAAAAGTTAACAAAATATAAGATAATTTCTGAAGATTTACCAGTGAAATGACTCGATCGGTCACCGAGCCTATCTATCATTCCTGTGGTAAATTTTCAAAAACAATTTTCTCTTCGCCTGCAAATGTACATTCCGCAATACCGCTACAGAGGCCGGTTGTGACCGAATACGTCAAGAAAGGATTAAATATAATTGTTGCAAGTTCAGAATGATTTTCAACAATGGGATGCACGATATTAACTCAGATACTAATGCGATATTTAGTGCATAGTAAACCTCGATTTGTCGATGTATCGTATGTTTCGATATTGAACAAGCCTTGGTGTCGGGAGACGTACACACATCGGTAACAGTTTCGGTGACAATCAGCGTAAATATCTTGAACTTATCTTGTATTGAAACTGTTGCTGTCGAAGAGAGAGAGAGAGAGAGAGAGAGAGAGAGAGAGAGAGAGAGAGAGAGAGAGAGAGAGAGAGAGATATGAAAGCATAAGGTAATGTACATCTTTTGCATATTTACTCCATATCTTTAAATAATGTAAGTCATGTTTCTATAGATTCATATTTTAAAACATATGTTTCCTCGTGTTAGTCTGTCGGTAATGAATAAAACAGTATTTGTGATTTTGCGCTGTCTGGTCCATCATTGAGTCTGATATGATCGACCAATTTGCATTCTCTTTGTGCAATATTTCGATTGACTGTGAGTCTATTCACACTGGACACATCGGGAACCACGGTTTCTCTACCAGCTTTTATTCATAGCCAGCTCTGTACAATTAAACCTTTCAGCGAGCAATTATGCAGAGGAAACGATAACTGGCGGCTCACTAATGCGCCCCTGGTATGATTAATTTTCACTAAAACTTCGCGTCAACCCAGTAAACGTTTTATCTGACCAAATGCGAAATGACCTATCAATAGAGACAGAAAGACAGAGCGATCTGTTCAGAATCTTTACTCTCACTATGTTCTACTGAAGGAAAGGATCTATTCTGAATCAATAGAACGATTGCATAGAGCATAGAGGCAATGAGAAAGTGAACTGTGGATTAGCCCTGAAACTGTTTGCTAAGACAATCAAAAATGCGATTACTGGCAGATAATGGTAGTGTTGATGCTAAATTCAATTGGCACATATGTCTTGTCTTGCTGAGTGGTGCCAATTAACCTTTCCAAAGTATCCATCTATTAATCTTACGTCATATGACGTCATAATCAGTCCAGGTGGCGTGTAGGATGGTGTCATAATCATTGCGTCATAAATTATTCTATTTGGCCAGTCTTTAACTGGTAATAGTCCGACACGTTGTAGGAATTGTATTTCTCTATTATTTAATAAACACACTGTTGAATATTTTGAAACTAATTTGATTGGGTGTTGTTGCTGTCTCGTCTCTCTCTCTCTCTCTCTCTCTCTCTCTCTCTCTCTCTCTCTCTCTCTCTCTCTCTCTTTCTTCTCTCCCCCTCGCTCTCTCTCGCTATCACCTTCCATCTCATCATCGCTCCCTCCCTACGCTTTTCTCCACCTACGATAAATGGTCTATTAAATTAATCTCTCTCTCTCTCTCTCTCTCTCTCTCTCTCTCTCTCTCTCTCTCTCTCTCGCTCTCTCAGTGCATGCTAGAAAATACTGCCCAAGTGATGTGCGAGAGTGGGTGAATAGCGAAAAGAAGAACGAGAGAGAGAGAGAGAGAGGGCGGGGTAGGGAGGAGAAAGGGAGGTAGGGAGGAGAAAGGGAGGGATGGAGGGATGGAGAGAGAGAGAGAGAGACAGAGAGAGAGAGAGAGAGAGAGAGAGAGAGAGAGAGAGAGAGAGAGAGAGAGAGAGAGAGCGAGAGAGGGACGGAGGGGAGGGAGGGGTAGGGAGGAGAAAGGGAGGGAGGGAGGGAGAGAGAGAGAGAGAGGGAGAGAGAGAGAGAGATAGATAGAGAGAGAGAGAGAGAGAGAGAGAGAGGAGATAGAGAGAGAGAGAAGAAGAAAGAGAGAGATAGAGAGAGAGAGAGAGAGAGAGAGAGAGAGGGAGAGAGAGAGAGAGAGAGAGAGAGAGAGAGAGACGATCCGTTCAGAATCGTTTCCATCACTGTATCCTGCTAGAAGAGAAATATATTCTGAGTCAATAGACACATGTATAGAGCAGGTTGAAAACGAGAAAGGGAAGCGAGAATCAGCTATGAAACATTTTTTGCCAAGACAATAATATACACGATTGCTTGTGGATAATGTGCTGATTACTGTGATTGTAAATGCATGTTCCATTATTAAATCACACACATTTCTACATGCTCTCTACCAATGTGAAGAAGCAATGGTTCTTGACTGATAACCTCTATTCAAATACTGCATACTAGTTTTACATAGATCAATGGTGAATTGTGAAATCTTTGTCTCCATTGAGAAATTTCCCAGGACAAACGAGGTCATTAGAGGTCATTAGAAGAAGAAATTATAATTTGAATAATATCTAATCTAGGAGAGTCATCAAATCGTTGTAGGTGTCTTATTTTTTCTTTCGTCTTCTACTGCCATACCATCTTGACAATGCATGTGCACTTGTCAAGAATGAGGATATTGGAAACAAGACACTAGGGCGAATGATTCATAGAGTAGACTTGTTTTAATTAGTCTGCCACCATGCCTGTGTATGCACTGCAAATATAGATTGTCGTTACCAAATAATTCCGTATGTAGATTATCATTCATTAGCCAGATATATGTGTACTATGGCGGGATGGTTCGCCAATCACAGGTGTATAATCAGTAGAAGTTTTGGATGAACCAACTTGTTATCTTACTCACATGTGAATATGAAATATGTATATCAATTATATAGGAATTGATCAGGCTAACCCAGTATTCAAGTAAGATGTAATTTCCAGGTATTGTCACAGCATGGGCATGATGAGAGTGTGGAGGAACTTAGCTGTTGGTACCTTTGTGCGATGCCATTGTGCATTATCTTGCTTGTTTTGTCAATTATAAGATGATCTGTTTGTTTATTGGTTAGTAAAAATCCGCTAGCCTTGTTAACATAATGAATGTGGACGACACGCTCTCAATCTCCTTAAAGCTAGTCTTGGACGTTTTGTAAGAATATCCGAGTGCAGCGCTTGAATTCACCTTTCCAGAGTATCCATCGATTATTTGACGTCATATGACGTCATAATCAGCTAAGCGGCGTGTAGGATGATGTTATAATCATTACGTCATAAATGATTCTATTAGGCCCGACTTTAACTGATAATAGTCCGCCACGTTGTACGAATTGTATATCTCTACTAGTTAATAAGCATGCGTAGGCAGCAACAGCGCCCAGTCAAATTAATTTCAAAATATCCAACTGCATACCTGTATAGTTTTCTGGAAATTGATAGTCAGGGAGTTCAGAGATCGATCGATCCCAACACGAGCGAGGTGTGTGTTGATCATAGCTAGAAATTGGCGGGGCATAGCTAAAATGGAAAGGTCCATGTGACCTAATGTCTGCTCTGTCGATATAGGAACTCGTACGATTTTCTCTTGTACTTGATGTGCTGGAGCATGCTGTTATTATTATATTGATATAACTCATCATCGTAGCTATGTTGAATAAATAATCATCGATAATAACTGAATCCATTAGGTTAAGTAGAACAACTAGTGGGCCTAGATCATGACCAGTTTTGATGTTCTTCAGACACCGCCTCAGGTGGAATACAAGAAACATCAGCTTATATGCCAAGGCGGGTCTCGTATCGCTTTCTTCTCATTATCAGAGACTTGGAAGACGCAACTCCTTCGTGGAGTGCGTGTGTGCATATGTGCGTGTGTAGGCATGGTCTCTATTCATAAATCTAACGTATACAAGATGAGACGGCTGCTGCATTACTGATGGAGAAGCTCTCTCTCTCTCTCTCTCTCTCTCTCTCTCTCTCTCTCTCTCCTCTCTCTCTCTCTCAGCATAGGTGTCCCATTTGTCTGCTGTCGACTTATAAGGATTGCTACAAAGGTGTAAATGAATCGTGAGTTAATCAAATTAGGGTACCTCTAGGGTCCGTATTTCTATCTCAGTCATGCCATAAGGAGGTTTAGTGCCACTCTTTAAACCCGATGTTGTCTACTCAGTTGTATTTTCAATATTTAAGTCTCAGATCATACGAAAACCAAAATGCCGGTGTTCGCTCAACGGACATGCCACGATTATGAGACATTAATACATAGCTTTCTTCACATTTTTACATATGTACATGAAACTGTTGTCTTATAATAGAGACTGCATTGTATATTGATGATAGGGACGGAAACAGATCAGATTTCTTTTAAAGTGTGTCATTCGCCATTTCGATATGTGTAATGGAGTCTCCCAACCTGTCACTAAGGTATTTGGCGTCATAATCAAAATAATATACGTCCGTCCATGAATATTGGAATAGTCAGACACTTAAGTGTCTCAATTGTATGTCTTTGACTACGTTGCAATATACCAAACACTGTTGAATATTTTGAAAACAAATTGACTGGCAGCTGTTACTGCCATTCCTGGAATGATGACTAATTATAATGACAATAAATTATGAAGAATTGTATGGGCATTTATCCGTAAAAGGCTGCGGAAAATCTGTATAACCTCGCATTACTCAAGTACTGCGAAAAACTTGCTACGGCCTCTATATCTAGGGTCATATTGATCTCATGTCATCTGGCATTATCCTATTAAATACAGAGAATTTTACATAAAAAAATGAGTTCACAACAGCATACCTTATATGAAATATGTGGACGGTTCTATTAAATGCTATGGTTTTCTTCAAATATCACCGGAAAATGTGATGCATTCTATTTTCATGACATGAATCAAAGAAAGGAAGAAGTTGCATAATATAAATAAACGCATTCCGATTTCACAGTTCACAAGAATGTAATAATTATGACTATATTCATGGTGAAATCAATGTAGCTGAAGCGGTCTTTGATAGGGACAGCATTCCTTATTATCCTTCTCAAACTGAACATTCGCCGATACTAGACATGTATGAGAGGCGCAAGCGAATGGGTCCTGCACGGAAAGAGCTAATCGATGATACTAGGGTTGTTAGAATATCTAAGTGAATTCAAAAGCTAGTGTATGAATACGCCAGATTTTATCTGGGTAATATCTTAATATAGCTCCAACAGCGTTTTATCAGCATTGACTGATGCTATTTCGGAATTCTATATATGAGATCTCTCGCAAATATTAAAAAGGAATTCAGCACGTGCCCCTAGAGAGAGCGAGAGAGAGAGAGAGAGAGAGAGAGAGAGAGAGAGAGA
>CM067365.1:8527372-8653700 GCA_034401795.1 Chaetoderma sp. LZ-2023a
ATGACACCGTGTGTTTGCAAACTTACAATCGTATTTCATTACTAGGTAGTATATATATATATATATATATATATATATATATATATATATATATATATATATATATATATATATATATATATATATATATATATATATATATATATATATATATATATATATATATATATATATATATATATATATATATATATATATATATATATATATATATATATATATATCACAAAATTTAAATCAACAACATAACATATCCCGTCTTTTTTACATTTTCGCCGTCGTCGTTGCTAGGAAACATATACGGCGCCACGGGGCATGTAGGATTATTACGCGTTATCTAACCAATGAAAATAAACCCTTTCGTTAAATACGATATTTGTGTTCATATCTAGAATTATAGAACGGACTATATGATAACTGTTATTTCAATAATACTAATTATAGGTTTCAGGCAGATGAATGAAGGTTAGCCCTGTAGCTGGACTAACTAACATGCATCCCATACCGCACTGGCCAACGCCACTGGATATGTTTGACCGCTGTCGAAAGTTACCGATCTCCTGTTGACAGGGATATCGAAAGTTGTTCTAAACCGCATCTCACTAGATTTGACATATTAATACACTGACAACGCTCATTACTAGACTAACACCGGGCCGTATTGTCCCGGTATTGGTCCAATACTGACCCAGTTAGCTGCATACAATTTAAAGATATGTTATTGTAACATATGCACAAGGGGCGGGGGTGGGGGGGGTGGGTGTGGGGGGGGGGGGGGCTGGGGTGGGGGTAGATGTTGTACACAGATTGGGAAAGAACAGCTCCTTCAAATTACAAGTAAAATTTAATAGTATAAAAGTAAGCCTCACCACGCGAATGAAGATTCCCACCATCATCTCTCGGGGCCAGAGCAAATGACCATTTTTCGTCTCAGAACTGGACACAACAGACTAAACCAACACATGTACAGGCGGTTCCGCCTTACGACATCGCCCGCTTGTCCTTGTGGAGAAGCAGAACAGACCACAGAGCACATACTTCAATGTTGCAGTACGTATCAGCTGCTGAGAGAAGAGATCTGGCCTTTGTCAACCACTTTTCTTGAAAAGCTGTATGGGCCTGTGGAAGAACTGCAGAAAACCACAGATTTCATCTTGAGAACGGCTCTCCAGGTGTGATACCAGCGATCGAAAATAAGAAGAAGAAGACCACGCGAATGACAGGCTGGGATATATTTTAAGCACATCTGTCTATAGAATAATATAATATACGGCCATGTTATTACCGCATACACCAGCAGGATTCTTTCGGATTAAACTTTTTATAACCAGCATTATCAGTTCTATATGAATATTCAATTGATTTTGTTCAACTGTTCATTTCAGGAACAATATGATGATATGTCAAAGATTAAGCGAGGCAACTACTATTTACTAAACACTGTTGTAGTTTGTCCAAACAGATCATCAAGATAACCAGCTGAGCAACGCGCACGTTGCATTTAAATGGAACATTCCAGTTTTAACTATGCCCGACGCATCTCTAGCTAAGCTCCACCCACACCTCGCTCGTGTTGGGATCGATCGATCCTGAACCCCCTGACTATCAATTTCCAGAAAGCTATACAGGTAAGCTGTTGAATATTTTGAAACTAATTTGGCAGTAGCGTCTAGTCAAATTAGTTTTAAAATATGCAACAGCATCTTTATTAAATATTAAAGCCATACAATTCGTACAACAAAGCCTAGTTCATCACCAATTATGCGTTCGTGACGTATTTATCAACGTTATTCATGGCGTCATTGATTATGACGTCAACCTACACGTCACGTAGTTGATTATGACAGCATATGATGTATGGATAAACTGGAAAGGTCCATTGATTCTGAACTTTTAGCGTGATGTTTAATTCACACCAGTTCATCAACGACTTGCGGTTCTTGAGATACCCCCATATGACATCTCAGATTTAATAAATTCGACAATAAAAGTGAAAGTGACAAAGCCGTTCATAATTAAACCCGACAGTCCATAAAGAAGTATAATCACGCGAACAGGGTCATCTCTTGTGGCTTGCTTATCTGAAGAAGCTTTATAATTCCGAAGTCTAGGGAAGATAATTATATCCCAGTAATCCACTGTCAACCGGCTAACCTCGAAGATACGTGTTGCCAATAGGGAATAATGTATTCCCGTAAAGCTGTATTCGCTCTGAGCTGACAGTATCAGCAGCATGTCAATTCCTCAGATTGAGTTCTGCCGTCAACTGTCAGCGCGGTAGAATGGATAACGACGCCGGCCTACGCACTCACAGGAATACAACATTACGCTGAGTGGGACTGCAGTGCCACTCCAGTAAAACAAAAATACTGAGGTATTTTGGAAGTTGTGTTAAAGCGGAACTACGATCTGAAAATATTAAACCGAGTTTCATAACAATCATAATATTACCAATAATATATCAATGGTGTCGATTCATGTCCGAATTCGACAGAGGGCAATTGAGATTTCAAAATATCCGGTGGCCTATCCCGGGATTTTCACTTGTAATCTAACACAGCCACCGTATAGGGTGGATTAGGGAGAGGCATCTCGTTCGATGTTTCTTTCAATAATACATTCTGTGTAATAATGATCACACTTCTACATCACTTAGTTATATTGTGTATAATTTTATAGGGGCCATATGCACCACTAGGCCCCAAGAAGTAGCGTAGCCAGGTCCCCGTCGCGCTCGCTATGGCGCCTAAATCATGTCCGTAACACATACACGTTTCTGGACGTCCCTACTCCCATGACACCTTTATCAAGTTAATCTACATTGAAAATTAGAAGCACTTGAATTTACAACGTTGTTAATGTCTTCTTGTCATGCTTGCTCATCGCATCACATACAAGTCGTTCGTTCGTTGATGATAGACGTGTTTTAGATCAGTTTAAATTGCGTCCATTATTGCGTTTGCGACAAAATTATATTGCTTAAGTGAGACTAGAGTTTAAAGAACAGTGTTATTTGATAATTCTTTTCTTTAAACTATTTTAAACATTTTCCGTTTGAGGTTCGTTCGCTTGCATCAAGCACTAGCTTTTCCGCCAGTAAAATCGTTGCTCTTGTCGGCCATTAGTGTTGTCTTGTTCGTTTTTATTTGGCGCCAATTTTCGAATACAAATCTTTTTATTTTTTCGTTTATTTGCTGTGCTCCCCGAGTCGTAACTATAAGGTATTGTTATTAAATTATTTTAATAATTTTCGTAATTTTAAAACATGTTTAAGCCTTTTTGATAAACTTTCTTTTGGATGTTCGTTTGCGTGCTTAAAAACACTAGATTTTTCGCCATTCAAACAGCCGCATTTTTCGGCCATTAGTGCTAGCCTTGATCGTTTTCGACACCAATTTTCGAAAAAAAAGAGAAAAATTTTGAAATTTTCTTTTCAGTTTGCTTAGTTGGAATTTTCGCGAATTTTACCGAAGGGGAGGACACAGCACTGGTATACTGGTAAAGTTTACTAGGCCTATTCTACCTCTTCTCTCTCTACACTTCCGTCTTTCACAGCCTACTCTACTCATCTCCTTCACACACTAATCCTACTGCATCCTATCCTATCTCTCATACTGTACCTTCTAAATTTTCCTACTGCACACTACCGTCTAAATAACACACACCGTAGGGTAAGCAACATGGCGGAAGCTGACTTCCTCAAACAGCTTCTTGAAGTGGCGCATGATACTGGTAGTGGTCAACTGGCCACAGCCAACTCAGCGCCAAATGGTGGCAAAGACAGTGACGTAAGCGCTGCCAAGCAGGGAGCCACTGGTGGTCCATGCAGGGGTGGGGAGGGAATGTCCTGGGAGGGAGCGAGTGAGGGCGTTAGCGTCACTACTCACTTGGTGGGGGTGTAGGGGCTGGTAAAGCGGACCTACATGACGAATTGGCAATGGAAGAGTTCTCCCACGAACAGGTGGCCCAGCAAGTGGTGATTCTGGAGAGCAATCTCCAGAACACACCACAAAGCACCCCTAAGGAGGGTGGTGGTACACCAGGCCCCAAAAGAAAACGGAGGGTCGGGGTGTTAGATGAGGGGGAGGAAGTGGGAGGAAGGGAAGGCACTCCCAACAAGAGGTCTCGGGACAAGGGGGTTTCCCCAGCGGGAGGGAGAGTCCAAACCATCGCGCAGAGCGGGGGTTCCCGGGTGGTGCATCCAGGAGTGAAGGGAGGGAGGTGGGCCATAGGGGGGGGGGCAGAGAGATGGTACCCAGGGAAGGAGGGTCAGGGTCAAGGGACTCGCGGGCGATGATTTTGCGGGGTTAACCCGCATGGTAATCTATAGGCTACTGTATGCCATGGTGGGCATGCTGGGAGGCCCGGACAAAAGGGACGGGGAGGTTTTAGTAACCTCCACCAGTGAAGGGCAGTTCCAATAGCTGCTGAAAATTACAACGATAGGCAGCCACGTGGTGTCTATTGAAGAATACACCACCAAAAACACCAGACAAAGCAAAGCGGTAGGTGTCATATCGGGCGTCCCGAATGACGACATAAAGGAAGAAATGAACGAGCAGGGGAACACAAAGTGGAATGGGTGGGTCGGATTGGCGGAACAGCCAGACCGACATATGCAGCGAAACTGGTGTTCAATTCAGACGCACTGCCAAGTAAGGTTACACTGGAATGGATTACCTTCAAAGTCAAACCATACATCCCAGAGCCCGTCAGATGCTTCAAATGCCACCTGCTGGGTTACGTGGCAAAGCACTGTAGAACCAAAGCCAGCGCATGCGTCAACTGTGGAGGGAATCACAAACGTGAGGACTGCCAGCAGACCCCCCCCCCACTGTGGAAATTGCAAGGGGAGCCACAGTGCTGCATATCGCGGATGCCCGCCTTTGCAAAAGCCAAGGACATCCTCAAGGTTAAAACGACAGATCAGGTCTCATATGGGGAGGCCAAGAAGAGGGTTACCCAGCAAATTTGCAGGGGAACTGAACAGCCAGCTGGAATACCAGCACCTGGACCAGCCACACCTCTTGAAAGAACAGCATGGCAGAAAAGGGCTGAATCCGTAAGGAGGAAGCTGGCCACCCCCGGGAGGGACTGCTCAGTGATGAGACATCAGGAAAGAGGGGAGGAGGCTCCTACTGAGCCACCCACAATAGAGACGGCCACGCCAACCCTCCCGCTTGGGAGTCCGGCCAGCAAAGCCTGTAAACAGGCCAAATAGCAAACAAAAACGCCTAAAAAAACCGCCTGCAAAGGGCCTAAAGTCATATAGGCAGTAGCAGGGGCCGAGACCAAAGGGCTGAACCAATCGGCACATTGGAGGTAACACTAGTGGAAAAACAGGTTAACAAACCTGAGAACTCCACTAGCAGCTGCAGTGACCCGCCAGCAGTACTAGCAGCTGCAGTGACCTGCCAGCCGAGACTACCAGAGGGACACCAACGAGCGAGGTAAGACCCAGCCCGATTGGTGGAGATCATAAAATTGTTTTAAATGTCCAAACTTTCAGACTGATCATAGAGGCGATCATATCTTCAGTTTGCATTGGCAACGAGGCAGCCAGGAACAAGGTTGATGTGGACGGCCTCGTTGCGAAATTCGTAGAACTTTTCTCTTCTCCAAACTAATCATGGGGGGGGTCAAAATTCTTCAATGGAACGTTCGAGGCACCCGGTCTAATACCAACCGTGACGAATTGTGGAACACATTCCACAACGAAAATGACCAGCCAGACATTATATGTCTACAGGAAACCCGTCTGAAACCCAACCAGGATTTCAAAAGGTACAACTACAATGTCGAAAGACAAGACCGTACCGCAGAATCTGCAACCACCTCTAGGGGTGAAGGCGGCGGCGGCATAGCGACCCTCATAAAAAGTAATCTTTCCTACAAAAGATTGCCACAACGTGAGAGTAGCGTAGAGCACCTTACAATAGAAATAGAAATCAATCACGAAACTATTAATATTGTAAACGTCTATAGTCCCAAGTTGCACTCTTCCTCGAACTATGACAGGCTCCTTGAAGGCCTAGAAGGTGAAACAATACTTCTGGGCGACTTCAACTCCCACCATGCCCTATGGGGGAGCAAAACCACGAACTCCAAAGGCCGAATAATAGAACAGGTTATTGACAACTACAACCTGTGCCTACTAAATGACCATAGACCCACCAGATATAACTCTAGTGATGGGGGAATGGTCGGTCTTGGACCTTTGCCTCATAACACCTGGCTTTCGACCAACCCCCAGCTGGTACATCCAAGACCAGCTCCTCGGCAGCGACCACCTCCCTATCAAAATACAGATAGAAAGCCTACAGAGCAGGAACGAGGCGCCACTGCACAGGAACAATTGGAATCTGAAAAAGGCCAACTGGACTGAATACAAGCACATAATGGCCATGGAGCTGGAGACACCGTTCACTAGTACCAGCACCAAGGAATATTATGAGCAGTGCATGGGGATTCTCTACAAGGCTGCCAACTCAGCCATCCCCCAATCAAAGCCAGACAATAACCCCACACACAAACGCGTGCCTTGGTGGAACAGTGAGTGCCAAGAAGCAGTAAAGCTCAAGAAAATAGCCTGGGATAGACTAAAGAGAAACTTCAGCATTGAACGCCTAGTTGAACACAAGAGACTCCAGGCCAAGGTAACAAGAACCATCAAAAAGGCAATACGCGATCACTGGCGACAATACAGCTCTGAAATCACTCGGGTCACACCCTAGAGCCAGATATGTTGCAAAGCGAAAGCTATTGCCAGCGAAAAAACCAAGTCCAAAAACCCCTTACCCACCCTCATAGCAAATGGGGTAAAGCACGCCAATGACAAGGAAAAAGCTGAAGTGCTTGCCACAGTCTTCATTGCAACCAGTAGCAATGATAACCATGACCATGACTTTGTAGCAACCAAAACAAAGGTCGATGAGCATATCAATCACCTGTTCAGCTCAGGGAAATGCGAAGATGTTAAGACATCAACAAAACCTTCAACAGAATGGAGCTTGAGCAAGCCCTTGGCAGAGGCAAAAGCTCCTCACCAGGTGAGGATGGCCTGAAATACGACATGCTTCGTAATATGCCAGAGGAGGGTACACAAATGTTACTCAATCTCTACAACCTCGTATGGAGCTCTGGAAAAATGCCCTCAGTTTGGAAAACTGGGATCGTGGTTCCTATCCCTAAACAAGGGAAGGACAAAACTGACCCAAGATCATACCGGCCAATCTCCCTGACGAGCTGTCTATGCAAAGTCATGGAGAGGATGACTAAAAACCGTCTAGAACATGAGTTCGAACATAACGGTCTACTCCACCCTTGGCAGAGTGGCTTCAGAAAGGGCAGACGCACTACGGACCACCTAGTCAGACTGACTGAGGCAGCCAAGAAAGCCCTAGATGTGGGAAGATGAAACACAACAATAGGAGTTTTCTTAGACGTTGAGAAAGCCTTTGATATGATGTGGCGAAACGGAGTCCTAAAAAAGCTCTATGACTTTGGGTACCGTGGCGGCTTCCTATTCTGGATACGAGATTTTTCGATAACAGAAGAATTGGCGTCCACGTTAATCGACAAATGTCTAGGGAACAAACATTGGAAAACGGCACCCGCGGGGTGGTGTAATAAGTCCCCATCTGTTCAATATCATGATGAGTGATCTACCCAAAGACATTGAAAAAGACCATGCACTGGGTCCCAACGCAATAGGCGGGTCTATTTTTGCTGATGACACAGCATTGTGGAACAAATATGCGAAGATAGACCGCGCACGTAAGACCATGCCGAAAGTTCTGGACATAGTCTCACGGTGGTGCAAAAAAAATGGTTTCAAACTGTCTGCAGAAAAAACAGTTCAAATCAATTTCACCAATGTTAAATACATAGGCCATGATGCAAATCTGTACCTCAATGGACAGAAAATCAAGACATGTGCTAAAGCCAAATTCCTGGGACTAACATTTGATGGAAAGCTCACGTGGAACCCCCACATCAAGAGTCTGAGGGAGAGATGCATCAAGCAATTAAATCTCCTTCGCTCATTAACAAAGCACACCTGGGGTGCAGACCTGCCGAGCATGCTTATGCTATACCGCGGCCTAATCCTGTCAAGGATAGACTATGGATGCGAAGCATATGCCACGGCGAGCAAGTCACTGTTAGAAACCATTGACACCCTCCAAACAAAATGCCTGCGCATTTGCTGTGGTGCCTCACAGAGTAGCCCTCGAGACGCAATCAACGTAGAGTGTGGAGAAATCCCATTAGATCTGCGAAGAGAGGAACGGCTTCTCAAATTCTGGACATACCTACAAAGCTCTGCACCCACCCACCCTACCAGGGAGGTATGTCTTCCATGCAAGGAGCACCTAAGACACAAGGTACTGCCCAAAATGACCAAAAAGACAAAACCACCAGGCCTGTTAATGACAGAGCTCGCCAGTGCCACTGAACTGGTAAACGTCGAAATAGAAAGCTCAAGGCCGGCTCCTGACCCGCCATGGCTACTTCCGCAGATCAAGGCGCATGACAGCCTATCCTCACAAATAAGCAAGAAAGACCCACCAGCGCTAATCAAGAACTACGCTCTGGAAAACATTGACAACAGATGGAAGGAGCACAGGAAAATCTATACCGACGCCTCCAAAATGCCCAACTCCGGCGAATGCGGAGCAGGAGTAGTCATAGGCGACCAGGAAGAAGTCCTCAAGTACAAGCTTCCGAATCACCTGTCAATATTCACAGCCGAACTGGTGGCAATTAAAAAGGCTCTAGAATGGATTAAAACAGCAAATCCAGGCAAATACGTTATACTCACAGACTCACTAAGTTCGGTGAAGAGCTTCAAATCTAGCAGCAGCAAGAGAGGGACAACCTAATCAAGGAAATCCGGCAGCTGTATGCAACTGTGGTGACTGACAACAAAACCGTGGACATCGACTGGGTCCCAAGCCATGTTGACATTAAAGGCAATGAACAGGCGGACGAGGCAGCCAAGCAAGCGCTCAAAGATGGAACAATGACCAGCATAGGACTCTCAAAGTCCGAAGCGAACGCCCTGGTCAAAAGGCACATCAACAGCAAATGGCAAAGACAATGGGACGAAGGCACAACCGGCAGATTCCTGTTCAGAATCGTCCCTGGAGTCAAACGCAAATACTAAAACCACATCCCAGGACGCCAAGGTGACATTGTATTACGCCACATCAGAATGGGTCGGATCAGCGTTAACCAGATACGAAAAAAACTCAACCTGTCAGACACAGACCAATGTGAGGCCTGCAAGGAGACTGAAACTCTAGACCACTTCTTCCTACGGTGCACTGAATATACAGACATTAGAAAGGCACTCATCAATACGCTGAGAAAGGGAAACTTCAATCTTGACCCTGTAGAAGACATTATTGGACAAACACATCACATAATCAGAACACATTTTGTTTAGCCCGAGACACCGACCGAAACGACAACTGAGACAACTGAGACACCTGAGACACCGACAAAAAGCAAACACGCGAGACGGCGCAAGAAGCACTCTTCTGCGGCCTCTACGACTCCGGCCTGTCCTGCGGCATTTACTGCCTTCCAAGCCCCGGCCTGGCCTGCGGCATTTACTGCCTTCCAAGCCCCAGCCTGTCCTGCGGCATTTACTGCCTTCCAACCCCCGGCCTGTCCTGCGGCATTTACTGCCTTCCCACCATCGACCTCTATGGTCACTGCGGCATTTACTGCCTCACCACCCTCGACCTCTACTGTCACTGCGGCATTTACTGCCTCACCACCCTCGACCTCTATGGTCATTACGGCCTTTACGGCCTTACCCCAACCTGCGTCTGTTAAAGACAAAAAAAAGAAGAGAAGACAAACCACAGAGAAGAAAGCGAAGAAATCGAAGAAGATGCGAGAAGAGAAACTGACACCGAAGAAACGGCCAGCAGACCAAACAACAAAGAAAAGAACACCAAGGAAACGACGAACATTGCAACCCGTAGATTACACTCAGGACAGAGGCTCGGACATGGATTCTGAGGCCGACAACAGTGGGGACGACAGTGGTAAACGTTCAAACAAACTTGCAAACACGTATAAACAAAATATAAGTAACATACTCGTGCATGCCTGTGTCATAATTGATGACCCAGAGTATGTGAGTACATGCCCCAAAACACCTGTCCACACTGTCTGTTTTCTCCTTCTTTTTCTTTCAGCATTGTTCCCCTCTTTTTCTTTCAGAGCCAGAGCTGGAGCTAAATTGCAGCAACGAACACAACAATGACAGACGGGCAGAAAGACAGATGGAGGACTGGAACGGACAACAGAACAACAGATGGGCCTGCCTGCTGGCGGACCGCGAGGGACATGGACGTGTATCCATCTCATTCATGGTCCGTAGGCAGGTATGCTTGTCTGTCGAACGGACTGACAAACCAATCAACAAATGGACAGACTGACGGACAATTCTGGGCACAGCAAGCTGCTGGAGTACGCTTAAGCAATGTACTTGGCCCCACTTGCTCAGTCTTCTCGGAGGGGACTTTAAATTGAGGTCGCGTCATACAGTGCCCATCACTGTGTGAACGTGAGCTAGGGTTAGGCAGGCAAGAAATTTCAGCTTAATCAAAGTAAACCGGATGCTGAATGGATTCGTCCTCGGATGGAACCACGCAACATACGGATTACAAAATCAAAACATAATTGCTAGAATTAGAATCTTTCGGACTTTTCGATGGGACTATGGAGGGATGCAACCCGGATGACTGATCGAGATCGTCCTCGGACGGACGCAGTCACCATACGGGCTGCCTAATCAATCAAAATCAAACAAGTGCGCGCTGGTGCCTGCTCGGATGATGGCCAGAAGAGCAAATGGGTCCCAGGACCCGAAAGACCCCACACCCAGCCTCCCCACTCCCCCCAAAGGGGCCGGGAGGTCTCTGACCTAAAGCCCCCCCCCCCTTGGGTACATCAGGTCATAAGACCGCACGCACCTACACCCCCCCCCCCGACCCAGCACCTACCCCATCCCTTCCCCAACCCCGTTAGGTCGAGGTTAGGCCCTCCCCATCCCCCACGCCCAAGCATGAGGAGCAACAGAAAAGCCATGGACAAGAACAGCAACATGAGACAAAATCGAGAGACAACGATCACACACACACACACACACACACACACACACACACACACACACACACACACACACACACACACACACACACACACACACACACACACACACACACACACACACACACACACACACACACACACACACACACACACACACACACACACACACACACACACACACACACACACACACACACACACACACACACACACACACACACACACACACACACACACACACACACACACACACACACACACACACACACACAAACACACACACACACACACACACACACACACACACACACACACACACACACACACACACACACACACAGACGCTGGGATGCTATTTTCTCTTTATTAAAGAAATCTAAGCAAATACCGACGCCTAATTGGTATGGGGGTGGCGCGTTTTAAATCCACGATCAAGCGGGTGGCGCCCTTTTAGACCTCACCACCACCCTACCTCGCCGCCCTCACCCCCGTGAAAACCTGGCTACGCCACTGGGCCTAAAATAGCTACAGCACAGCTGATATTGTTGCTGTGGACGCTATTCGGTTAGCATTTCTCGCTAACATTTATGCAAATCTAACTGAGGGGAAAAAGACGTTTTCATATCAAATCATGTATCATATAATATCAGAACAAGTGCGTTGCACGTGGGTGGTGTGGTTAAAAAATAAGCTACACCTACAAAAACTTTCTGGCCACCCGCCCACCCGCCACCCGCTTTTAACGTAGGACTACTGACACTCACCTTAAACTGCAGCACATGTACACCGCGGCTGATAAGGATCGTTTTAAAGGATATGTCGTCAATAAAACATAGCACACAGCACGATGGATCTCTGCGGCTCGCTCGAGGTAAGATGACTCTGACATTATTGAGAATACATCAAAAGATGTGCGAGGAAAGGTTTGTAAATAGCTGCTGGGAACGCTACATTCATGGCCGATTATTGCTTAACTGTTTCAACGCCGAGCCACACGTATCGCCGAGGATTTCGCTATAGTGACATGAGATATTTGGGTGTGAAGCGCGAAGGTGATATTAAAATGGACCTTTCCAGTTCCAGCTACACCTATCCCATCTCTAGCTAAGCTCCACACACACCGCGCTCGTGTTGCGATAGA
Source organism: Chaetoderma sp. LZ-2023a (assembly GCA_034401795.1). Taxonomy (NCBI): domain Eukaryota; kingdom Metazoa; phylum Mollusca; class Caudofoveata; order Chaetodermatida; family Chaetodermatidae; genus Chaetoderma; species Chaetoderma sp. LZ-2023a. The sequence continues at coordinate 8,539,644 of CM067365.1, forward strand.
TCTATCGACCCCTAGCTGAACTCCCTGATTATTTAATCTCCATGAAACTGTACAGGTAAGCTGTTGAAAATTTAAAAACAAATTTGACTTTGTCCTGTTGATGCCTATGGCAGCAACAGCGCCCAGTTAAATTAGTTTCAAAATATTCAACGGCATGTTTACTAAATAGTAAAGCCATACAATGCGCGTACAACAACGCTTAGTCCGTTTTGGACCATGCGTTCATGACGGACCTATCGACGTACCGATTTCGTCACTCAAGTATATGACATTATAATCAATTACGTCACATGTGGCCTGACCTCACACTCATACTTGATAGAAATTACTCCGTCATGAAGCTGGAATAGTCCGTCAAAGGTACGAATTGCTCGTCGTTGACGGATTTACTATATAATAAACATTCTGCTGAATAATTTGAAACTAATTTGACTGGGCAACAGCACCCAGTCAAATTAGTTTGAAAATATTCAACAGCTTACCTGTATAATTACATCGATATTGGGATTCTGGGAATTCCTGGTTCGATTGATCCGAACAAGGGCTAAGTGTGGGAAGAGCTTAGCTAGAAATGGGTGGGGAATATCTAGAAATGCGTTCATCTATTGGAAGCCATGCTTGAAACTGGACAGCATTTGGGTTCTTTCCGGTTGCTTGAGTTATGTGAGCGCGGTTTAGCATTTATGAATATGGACTGAGTACTGTGTGTATTGCAATCCCACGGGATTACACACGCGTCTGCAATAATATTTGAAATGCCATTTAAAGGCTTATTTACATTACCGTTTCCTTAGCGACGGCACGGCAATATTTGAGGACAACCTGGTAAAATGTATTCATGGGAAAATAGTAATCGTAATTTAAAATATAAAAAAACTGGTTTGGACCGCTCGCCGAGGACTAGGCTTATGGATTTTCACATGGATTCCAGGGTTACGTCATTGCTTAGAGACTGTTCGTATTCAACAGGTTGCTCTCGGTTGTTTCCGTTACAGGTCGGGATTCTTCGGTATGTTGCGAGTAGATAGGTCCGGCATCCCACCTTATGTGCCCGAACACGCATGATTACCAGAAATTTGTATTAAGGGGGTTGGTGTCTTTAATTGTAAATTCCGATGTGCTCTTGTGCTCTGAAAGTACGAACTATCCCAAACTTATTAATAATTTAAGACCAAACAACTGCGCGTGCATATCTTTTGCAGCTTACTTATTCTCAGAATAAACATCTCGTTATTTCATTAGTCAACTGCCTTCCATGAAGAAAATGATCCAATGGAATTATGGCAAACGTCTTCTCAGCAGAAACGAAGAAAACGTCACCAAACGTATATATACCCACAAGCAATCGACCCGCTCTCCATGCGAAGCCGTCTGCTCTAAGAATCGATATTCCTAATTTGGAGTTGGTTAATAAAAGGTGATTTAATTACTCGAGGGAACAGTATAATCTGTGTCGATTATTGCCCTGCAATATGGCGTAGATATGAAAGTATTCTCCAGCGCATCAGGCCTGTTTAAGAATTAATAAGGCGGGGAGAGAATGTTGACAATGCAGACGAGCGTGGAGAAATACGTCTAGCTGTCAGGCTGCATGACGTCATTATCACAATGCGTCAATCAAATCAATAAGTATATGCAAAATATGTAAATATAAGTTCCAAGATAAAAGATGTGCATGTTTAAATGTGTAGGGCTATGATTTACGTTCACTGGCTGTAGGCTTAAAGATCGGATTGTTTGGGATATCTAATTAAACAATAACCGAAACTATGGTACGGTATGGTGAAACTTACCAGGACACGTGAAGTTGGTTAGTTTCCCAATACGATTGATATGGAAGTTGTTTAAATATGGGACACAACGGACCTTTCCATTTTTAGCTAGGCTCCGCCCATCACTAGCTAAGCTTCAACCACACCAATGTTGGGATTGATCGATCCCCGAATGCCCTAACTATCAATTTCCTGAAAACTATACAGGGAAACTGTTGAATATTTTGTAACTAATTTGACTGGGTGCTGTTGCTGCCCATGGCAGCAACAGCGCCCAGTCAAATTATTTTCAAAATATTCAACATAATATTTTTTAAATGGTAAAGACATACAATTTGTACAAACATGCATAGACCGTCTTCATATATGCGTTCGTGACGTACTTATCGACGTCATTCATGACGTCATTCATTATGATGTCATTCTACACATCACGTAGTTGATTATGACGTCATATGATGGGTGGGCACTCTGGAAAGGTGAATTATGCAATCATTATATGAACCCGCTTCATGTGCAGGATTACGATCTGCCGAACTTTGTCATTGCATAGAAGGATTTTAAAGTGAAGCCGAGCATCATTTGTTAGTTGTCATCACAATCAAATGACGTATGTCTGAGACATAAGGAGCAAACATCCGATAGTAAGAGTTTAAATGGACCCAGTTTATCCATCAATCATATGACGTCATAATCATTTGAATTGATTTTTTAAAACTTTTAACGTGATGTATAGTTAACAACAGTTCATCAACGAATGGACCTTTTCAGTTTATACATCCATCATTTGACGTCATAAGCAACTATGTCACATGTAGAATGGTGTCATAATCACTGACGTCAGTTATGATGTCTATAAGTTACAAACGTCACAAACGCTTAATTATTGACGGAATAAGCATTGTTGTATGGATTGTATGGCTTTACTATTTAATACAGATGTTGTTGAATATTTCGGAACTAATTTGACTGGGCGCTGTTGCTGCCATAGGCACGTTTGGTGACGTTTTCTTCGTTTCTGCTGAGAAGACGTTTGCCATAATTCCATTGGTTCATTTTCTTCATGGAAGGCAGTTGACTAATGAAATAACGAGATGTTTATTCTGAGAATAAGTAAGCTGCAAAAGACTTGTGAAATTACTTTCAAAATATTCAACAGCTGACATGTATAATAACTTTGAAATTGAAATTTTTACCGGCCATACACATGCGAATATGTTGCACATAGGCAGCAACAACACCCAGTAAATTTGTTTCAAAATATTCAACAGCCTACGTGTGTAGATTTTTGGAAATTGATAGTCAGTGTGTTCAGAGATCGATCGATCCCAACACGAGCGAGGTGCGGGTGGAGCTTAGCTAGAGATGGGCGGGGCATAGCTAACACCATAAAGGTCCATTAAAGCGGCTGCACATGATAGGCGATTAGTGCCTCTGCAGTTCCATCTTCTTGCTGCGGCGAAACCATGCTGGGAAATGGCAATGGAAACATCCCTAGGAAACCCACCTTGTTGCTGACACATGTCGTATGAGTATATGAGGGTCACGTTTCTAGGAACATGATGCAGGACATCTTTCTGGTAACATGTTGCGCAATGTGATGCGCAACATATTCCCATTTGTATGACCGGCTTTAGGTTTCGAAATGTTAAAGTCACTTCAAGCGGCCGCACAAAGTCAGTGGAGCTTAGTAAGAAATAAGCGGGAGATAGAGATGAATCTGTCCCGTAGATGTGATTTGTATCCAGGAAACACTCTAACGTTTGTGAGAATACGATTGTGCTTCGGTACGGCAAATACGTATTAGATCTTAACCAGTTCACCGATGAATTTCCAATTTCTCATTTCCAAGGCAACTGTACAGGAAAACTGTAGAAAACTGTCAAATTAATTTGACTGGAAGCCATTGCAAGAATTGATAATGCATGCAACCTTAGTCAGCAACCAATTCCAGTCAAATTAACTTTAAAATATTCAACAGAATACGTTTTATATCGTAAAGAATTTACTTTTCACGGATTTGGCGATGCACGGGTTCAATATTCGCCACGTTGTAGCGATAGAATTGTTTATTTAATTAACTTATTAACCTTCTAATACTCGAGCCTGATAAACGGCTTCTGCAGTGTTCTTGGGAAATGTCCATCTACAGACCAAGAGCAGACTATTATTGAAAATCGATAACCGAGCCCATCAGTCCAGGGGTAAATTTTCAAATATAATTACTTGATCTGCAAATGGACATTTTCGATGAGAAAATTGGAATTTCATTTTCTTGTACAAATTTAAGTGTTAAAGAGCTAAGAGACCACGTGTCTCATGTCACCAGTATTACCGCCCATGAAGGTCACGCGTAGAATTGGCGTGGAAGCATCTCTGATAAAACTGCTCCCTGGGTCGGTATTGACCCAACACCGGGCCAGTAAGCTGCATTATCAGGAACAGCCTCAGATGTTTTCTGGCGTTCCATGTAGGCGTATGAACTAGAATACGTGCATTCCCCGTGGTGTTAGTCCGATATCAAATGCTTAACCATTCAGTTGCCCAACTAACCAGCCGTGTCACATCTGTAAGCGCAACCTGCAGTGCATAACCTTTGGTTTAAACAGAATTTTATTTTGTTCAATGAGAGCACAGTAAGACATAAGTCTTATACACGTGTCTCCCATATATACAAATACAATACATTAATAAATACATCAAGATGGGGTATAATAAAACATAATTAAATAGTAACGTATGTATAACTAGCTAAATGATAACTTATATCAACCACTGATTACAATTGTCTAGGTAGTTCGCACGCTTACGTATGTGTACGTGAATATGTGCGTGTGTGTGTACGTATTGGCGTGCATAACCTTTATCATGTGATTTAGAATGTCATCTGTACTACGCCGCTCTGTTTCCCTTTGGTATGCATTTAACATTCTATCGCTTAACCCATATTGTATCAACTTAAGTGTTTAATGGTGAAACCAGCTAGAATCATATTAGGCTGGGGCCAGGAGAACCATCATGCAACACCCCCACCCACTACACCCCTTCAGGATCCACCGCCATCATAATCTTTTTACTTATTAACTTCTAATTAAAAGACATGTTCCCAGAAAAAATTGTCACGACCCTTATTTTATAAGCATAAATCAAAACCTGGTCGTCAAAATCTGTCATTTTGAGGGGATGGGGAAACAATAACTTGAAACACTGTAATCTTTTACTATTTATTAATCATAAATGACCACTCGACATACTGTTTGTTGCTTCTTCCTCCATTTCATGTATATTTTATGCAAATCAGTTGGATACGTATGTCAGCAGAGGTCAAAAGGTCAGCGGTTTTGGTCGTTGCGTAAAATCGGATAAATGTGCATTGCTGTAACTGGCCATGCACTCACAAAGAAATATGTTGGTGTTATTAGCGTAAGAAGTTAACCTATCGTGTGTTAACTTAACCACTTACTGTTAAAACTGGCCAAAGCAGTCTCTTCAGTGGTGTTGAGGAATGTCCATTTGCAGGCCAAGAGAAGACTATTTTGTGGAAATCTACCCATGGAATGACTGGCTCGGTTACCGAGCCAGTCATTCCATTGATAAATATTCAAAAATAGTCTCCTCTTGACCTGCCAATGGATACTGATTATGCACAAATTTGAATTTTCTTGACCATATTGAGCGCGTTGAGGCGCTATTGACACAAGATGGATAAGTATGTCAGCAGAGGTCGAAACGTCATCAGTTTTGGTCATTGGTTAAGATCCGAAAAATGTGCATTTCTGTAACTGGCAAGGAAACTACAGAGGAATATCTTGATGTTATTAAGTTAAGAAGTTAATAATAGACATATTCTGACAAATCTGATGAGTCAATGTCGATTTACTTCATGATATGCTGTTGCTACAGCTGACAGAATCTTCTTGTCGAAACTGAGGAAGTGAAAAATGAAACATTGTATCTAAATAATGTTGCATAATACATCGCCCTTCAAAATATGTAATTGAATGTTCTCTGAAAGTTCGTACAGGGTATATGAATATCAGCTTGAGTAATTAAGTCGAAAAATGTCAAAATGTAGCCAGATTTAGCTGCTGCTTAGATTTGGGAAACTGTGCATTGCATTGACTAGCAACGTGCTGATAAAGGAGTCTGCTCATGGCAGCACTTGAAAATGAATGATAGACACAAGCTGGAAAATCTGCATTGCCAATGTTCATTTATCTCATGGAATGTTGTTAGTATGACAGCTAACCGAAATTATCCATTGTTGAAACTAGTTGGAAAGTGCAATAGAGGGGAACTGTTACATGATCATAACGCCATATCTAAATAATATAGATTAATAACTAACCATTGATGTGTCTTCTAATCTGCTATGCCATTTTATGTATGTTATGCAAATCATTTCAGTAATACTAAGGTGAAGTGGTCACATATTTTGGCCGATTATTAAAATTGTCAAATTGTGCATTACAGTACCTAGCAAAGCGCCACTAAAGGAATATTTTAGAACTTGAAAATGAATGATAGATGCAATCCGACAAATCAAAAGTGCCAATGGTTATTTATTTCATTGAATCGTGTTACTATGACTGCTAAATCAATTCAGGTTTTGAAAATAATTGTAAAATAAAATTATGTGCACCTGAGCATAAAGTGAACATAGTATCGTACCGAAATAACATAGAGCAATAATTACTCACTCACAATGTTTGTATTGCTACAGTCACTATCAAAGATGTCAGATGATGATGCATCATATTCATTACCGCTATCATCATCAATGGAACCACTCTGTCAATTTAGTTTTCTAAAACATCTGCCATCATGGGACAGTATCTGATGATCTCATCCATCCCTACACCACATGGCTTCCTTCAATCCCACCATTAATCGCATTTGATTCAATGGCGTCTGGCTTTGGTAGATGGGCTCCCTTCCAAATAACTACCTGATTGTTCAGCCCCCGTTGTGTGCCAGTGAAGACAAGCTCTTGTTGGAATCATTCGTTGTTGTTATTGTTGTTATTACTATTATTATTATTATTATTATTATTATTATTATTGTTGTTGTTGTTGTTGTTGTTGTTGTTGTTGTTGTTGTTAGTGTTGTTGTTGTTTGTATATCCCTCCTCTTACATAGGTTAAGGGTTTCTTCTGCTTGCCCCTTCCACTGATTCGTAACACTTCTCTTCGCCATTTAAATTCATCAGCGATTATTATAAAACTCATCTTGAGCATTCGGCAGATGGAATCCTCAAACTGAAGAAAGAGATTCTATGAGCTTATGAGTGAGATGTTCAATGATTCACAAACAATATGATGAGCGTCGCGTCAGTGAGTAACGATCCACAAAGAATATGTCACTATAAAAGGGTGTTTAAGGATGTCCAAAAAGGCGTTGAAAGAATTTGTGCAGACGTATGCTATGGCGACCTTTGACTTACTCATATGCATTTCAACTTATGGAATGTTATAGACTACAATAAGCGGAGTGATTGCTATGTCTTACTGCATATGTACCCATTTGAAAATGATGATCAAAAAGATTAGTGTTCTAGATTCATTGATATTAGAACTGAGTGTTGAATATTTTGTTATTGCTTTGTGGCGAAAGATTGTCTGATTATTATTCTTAACAGAGAGCACACTTTACATAGATCCTGTAAATACCAGGTGCCTGGTTAGATTATTGTAGCAGCTCAGTGGCCACAGAACTAAGCATCAATTTCCTTAGTAGTAACCTGGGCGTTTCCATATGATAAGGATGCCTTCACACCAGTATTTCTCATGGCATCTAGCTTTTGGACGTTGAATGAAGCCCACACCTTGAAATCCGGAGGTTCTAAAAATTGAAATGTGCTGTCCCCATGCAGTATTTCTCATCCATACTAAGGTTAGTAATTACAATGGACTCACAACTATGAATTATGGCGATCATATGCTAGATTGTGTAGGTATTTCTGTGCAAAAGCCTATAAAACTACTTAGTATTTAACATTCATTCAAGATTCCAGGAGACGCACTGCCACTACTTTTGGATGTCCCAAGCTATATTCTGGGGGTATATACCCTCAAAAGTACCCTTATGAGAATCTCTGCTTCACACACAGACTAAAGTCAAATGTCGCTGTGGCAAACTTCTGTTCAACATTCCTGAAGACTTTCTACATATTGCTGTGCCATCGTTCATTTGACTCATATTCGCAGATACTCTTTTCTTCACTTAGTTATGCTAGATGATATCATCTACCGAAAGTGCAAGAGAACTCCCACATTAATCGTTGTTGCTCTTCACTTCTTCATGGTAATGCCAAACTCGTGAACTCGATGAAAAATGTGGATATTGTCAACCCTGCACAAAGCATCTGCCTTCGCGAGTACATGGATTGTTCATAGACTATGCATGCCGCTATTTGGAAGAGAGGTCATGTATACAAAACAGACATCCATGAAGCAAATTGTACTTTCTGGAATGAAATGGTATAACGATTAAAGCCCATTTGGGGTGAGGGCATCTTCCAGGGTGGCAAATAATCTATATAAAAAGAGCATAAAAATGTAATAATATGCAGGAAAACAGTTATGATAATGTTATGATGCCCTTTTGACATCTGATGCCATAATTATCCAACTAATTTCCAATAAAACATATATGAACTCGCAGAGGAGACGACAGGATACATTTTGAGTGGTCATTTATTAATCGACATTATTTAGATGTGAATATTATGTTCATTTCCTCTTTCATTTCACCATAATAGTTATCTTCTTGCCCTGTAGGTGGGGCTTAGAATACACCTTCCGTATCCTCTGCGTGTCGTAAGAGGCGACTAAAGGAGGTAAGGGTGAGGTAACCCTGACAGAAACCTCGAGTGCTGAAGACGGAGGTTCCAGGCCGCATGGCGCACTCTAATAAACCATGGATCCACGCACTTAACGCTTATGATCATGTCGATAGTCACTTACAGAACTGGCGGTATGATCAGCGAACGAAAAGAAGAAGAAGTAATCTTCTGATATTTTGGGCAAGGAGATTCTGTCAGTTGTTATTTCAACAACATATCAGAAAATATATCAACAATGACACTTTAGATTTATTGGAAGGTGTCCATTAAGCACCCTTGTGTAACCCTAACCCTCTCTGAGAATCCTTTCACTGGACTTTGTGACATAATATCATTAGCTACATAGCCATCTAACACGCGGAAATAGAATTTTGGGTCGTTATCGAATTCGGAATTTGTCCATTCCCCATTGGTTAACGGGTGCATTGATATTAAATTCTATTTTGTTCCGCCACGTAGTCGAATTTAGGGTCGTTATCGAATTCAACATTGGTTAACAGGTGCATCGATATTAAATTCTATTTTATTCCCCACGCCTTTGACCAACGGGCGCACAAACCACGAATTCGATATTGATCCCTGAGCCTTTTGTCAAGAGCGCAAATTCGATATTGATACATTACATCCATAGGCCTATTAACTTGGACGGAGGTATGCGAGTATGCCATAGACAGCACCAGCAGCCAGTCAAATTAGTTTCAAAATATTCAACAGCTTACCTGTATAGTTTTCTGGAAATTGATGGTCAATGAGCCTAGGGATCGATGGATCCCAGCACTAGCGATTTATGGTTGGAGCTTAGCTAGAGATGGACGGGGCATAGTTAAAACTGGAAAGATCCATTGAGTCCCTAATCTCTAGGTACCATTAGTGCCAAATCTAGGCTGGATTTATTTTCGGTCATTACGACATAACGGGCTTCCCAAGTTTTTATACTGGTACATTTATAATCTAATTACTGACATATAAATGAACGTTATCTACTTTATTCCATAGGCTTATAACGAACTTAAAGCCGGGAGCGTGTACTTTGCGTCAAACGGTCCCGAAAACATATGAACACTTACTACACGTTTATGCAAACATATTACATGCAATTTATGATTGTAGACACTCCTCCTCGGCCCCATCGCAGAAAACCGTTAGTCGGTTCAAACCGGTTTGAAATTAGACATCATTGCTGGTCTGACATTCTGCAATACCGCTCAGAGCAGCATTAATTTATATTCCTGTGTCGGCAGAGACGAGGAGTGAAGTGGATTGACCATGTTTCCAACAATGGCGGGATCCAGTTTCTCAGTCAATAATACGACGCCATAAGCAACAAAGCCACGTGTAGGCTGACGTCATCACCATTTACGTTATGAATGATGTGATTTAGTCCGTCATATACGCTTAATCTTCTGTCAAATTGTACGAATTGTATGTCTGGACTATTTAATAAACATTCTGTGGATTATTTTGAAACTAGTTTGACTGGGTGCTGCTGCTGCCAGAGGCAGCAACAGCACCCAGTCACATTAGTTTCAACATATTCAACAGCTTATTCTAGAAATTGAAAGTCAGGGAGGTCAAGGTTCGATCGATCCCAACATGGACACAGAATTTTCCGGTCAATCTCAAAGAGCACGTTTCTAATACTGATTAGCGTAAGTGTGTATAGATCTACTGAAACTTAATCACTCTATCCTATCATAAAATTTGCCAGGCAACCGATAATAAATACATTTTTATTTGACTCGGATTCGCTCTTTACTCTTTAGATGGGAAAAAGATTTCATGATGAATTACTGATAATAACTGGTTATATACAGATTTTGGGCTCACAAAATAGAGGGATGCGACCTGTCACGTAAGTATACGAAGTCATAAATCAATTACCTGACGTGTAGGCTGACGTCACAATCATAATGATATATGATAACTTCGGCAAGAAGCTAGAAATGTTCACTATGTGTACAAATTGTATGTCTATGATGGATGTTCAATTTAACAAACATGTTGTTGAGTATTTTGAAACTAATTTGACTGAGAGACAATATTGCCATAGGCAGCCATTACACTAATTAGTAGGTGATTGTGAGTTATACATAGGTTTGAATAGACAGATATTATTTCTATCCACCGTATCTCTTTCATGTCGTCATATCATATTTTGTGGTTCATGCCCGCCAAACGTCTCAAGTAGATAGGTAGTGTGTTGTGTGCAACGCTGATTAGTCGAGAGCGGTTCACGTGGACTGTGATGTCATCAAATTTTAATTAGGCCGTGCACGCTTTTTCCCGTCAGAAATACTCGATTCCGATTGTTCGAGAGCTGGTCACCTGACCACATGATTTGTCCTAATACGCAAATGAGATTATGAGGGGTGCTGAAGCCATTCAGTTACATAGATCTGTTGTTCCAGGATGAATATCACACCTAAGCATTAAGCGTTTCAATCCGTTGTAGCTAATGGATTCTTCAGTATATAGCCTCTATTGTTACTTGCTGAAGAGACAATGGGAAGGTCAATCCAAACACAGTGGGGTTGGAGAGGCGGGTGGTGAGGAATGCAACCAAATTACAACGTCTTTGGACCTGTTTGTTACTGGCTGAAGACACGATGTGAAGGTTTGAATTCTGTGCGCACGTCTATTGTTACTGAACGAAGATCACACCTAAGCACTAAAAGCTTTAACATCGAATCTATATGGAGTTAATCGATTCTTCAGTACGTAGATCTAATGTTCCTGAAAGACATGGGGGTTTAGAGGGGTGAACATATATCTATTGTTCCCTGGATGAAGAGACAATGGAAAGGTGGGGGAGTGACGCCAAAACCATTCAGTACATAGATCGAACGTTCTTGAACAAATATCTCGCTTAAGCGCTAGAAGTCTTAAAAATCAATCTATTGTAGTTAATAGATTCTTCAGTATATAGCTGTATTGTTACTTGATGAAGAGACAATTGGAAGGTCGACCCAAACGCAGTCGGGTGTGAGGTTGGGGAGGCCTGGTGGTAAGGAATACAGCCAAATTCTCTCTCTCTCTCTCTCTCTCTCCCTCTCTCTCTCTCTCTCCCTCTCGCTCTCTCTCTCACACACACACACACACACACTCTCTCTCTCTCCCCCCCTCTCTCTATCTCTCTCTCTCTCTCGCGCGAAAAGTGAGAAGACTGTTTCATTGTACGCGTACCACTCCTTGATACAATCTTTAGTTTCCTGACAAATTATTTTAATGAGCATAGAGTTCTGACCCCTTCTCCACTGTATCACTATGGCAGTACACTTTGTAATGGGCCTTTCCGCTTTTAGCTATGCCCCGCCTATCTCTAGCTAAGCTCCACCCACACCTCGCTCGTGTTGGGATCGATCTCTGAACACCCTGACTATCAATTTCCCCTTCAGAATACACAGGTAAGCTGTTGAATATTTTGAAATTAATTTGACTTGGCGCTGTTGCTGCTTTATTAAATAGCAAAGAAATACAAAGACATACAATTCATACAACGTGTCGGACTGTTTGAGATTTGGTGACGGTCTATATGGAACCCTTTGTGACGTAATGATTGTGACCTCATCATACGAGCGCTGAGCTGATTATAACATCATACGAGGTCAGGTGATGGATGGATACTCTGGAAAGGTGAATTAAAGCATCACCATATACGGAAACTCGTCATCTACCCCCATTGATAGCTATTTCTCTTTGCCATTCACATCTTCTAAACGTGATTGTGCAGTGTGTAAGTCATGGTGAATATTTTGGAATATGGTGAATAGCGGCTGTTTGCATATAATATGACTTGTTTCCACATTCATCTTCAGCTTCACGCTCAGATTGGGTTGATTTCCCAGCTTCACTCTACGACGTCCTTGTCTCCTCATCTTCACTCTACGACTTCCTTGTCTCCTCATCTTCACTCTACGACGTCCTTGTCTCCTCATCTTCACTCTACGACGTCCTTGTCTCCTCATCTTCACTCTACGACGTCCTTATCTCCTCATCTTCACTCTCCTTCTCCGTCATTTCTTCGTCTTCATGGTCTGCATTTTCACTATCTTCATTACTATTAAATAAAATCTTATGCCAGAACAGGTCATTTGACCTAGGGAAAGTTAAACCGCATTCAGAACATCCATGTTTTCGCATATTGACTAAATCTAGCAGTCATTCAAGCCACACGTCAAGGGACCTTTTTATTTGCGAATGGGTTTTTTGCTGTTGTAGTTGAAGAAATCTCTTTACCTCCTCTGCAGATAAAATGCATAACCAAATCCTTCGGCTGTTTAAACTACAGAGAAAAAGGTATTGTATTTGAGCGGTTTTATAGGATTGTAGTCGCCCGCACACCTCTGCAAGCATGCATGCCCGCATGCCTGCACACACGACCGACCGCATGCCTGCACACCCATATACGTGCCTGCACGCATGCCCGCATGCACACTATGACACTATAATTAGTTACGTGGCATGCAGACTGACGTTACAATAATAATAATTGAGAGAGAAATACCCTATCATGAACCTGGAATAGTCTGTCTGCTGTACAAATTGTATGTTTTTAAATATTTAATAAACATTCTGTTGAATATCTTGAAACTAATTTGACTGGGCGCTGTTGCTTCCATGTAACACACGCCCTCGCGCAAGTACATCCGTACTTGTCGGCGTAAAATCTGAGTCAAAATATGGGTCAGTAGGGGTTTTCATACAGCTCAAGGTACCATCCTGCAAATAAGACCATATGCATACCCACCTGCACGCGTGCACGCATGCCTTACGACCGTGCATATGCGCATACGACCGACAACATATATTATAGATTTACAAGGCGTCGTCGTCTCAGAACAGTCAGTAATAGCCCTGGCTGATTTATTGCCTTGCCCACATTCTATCCCTACCATACACCCGAACCAATACCCAGCCTGTATCGGGATCTGCCTTCCCATTGTCTCTTCTGCCAGGAACAAACATGACCGAACACGTTATAAGTGATCCTCATTCAACAGTACCTGTCCTCACGACCCCACCACTGGTGTTTGGATTGGCCTGACCATTGCATATTCAGTCAGGAACAATAGATCTTCATACTGAATAATCGATTAACTCCATATGGATTGAATGGTAAGGGTTTTAGTGCTTAGGTGTGATCTACATTCAGGAACAATAGACCTGCATACAGAACTCAAACCTTCACATCCAAACACATTATAATTTGGCTGCATTTCTCACAATCATGCCTCCCCAAGCTTACACCGGCTGTGTTTGGATTGATAGTTCCATTGTCTCTGCAGCTGGTAACAATGGACCTAGGTACTGAAGCATATACTAACTACAACAGATTGATTGCTATGACTTTTATCACTTACCCGGGACATTATATCTATGTACTGAATGGTTTTGACGTTCCCTCGCCACCCAACCCCCACATTACCATTATATCCTCATCCAGGGAAAGATAAATCTATGTGCACCCCCTAAACCCCATTCATTTCACGAGCTGTTACACCTGTTAATCATTAGAAAATGTCAATAGATCACAATACCGAACGACTGCGCCGATTTCGGCGCAATTCTAAATGATCGAGAGCAAGTTATGTGGCCTCATATGAACATGTTCCTATCTATTTCATGCCTTGTTATACCCAAAAGGCTGCGGGGTGCTGCGCACAACTCTTGGTCGAGAGCTCCTCACTTTACCTGTGACGTCATATCATTTGCATATTAGGACACAGCCCAAAAATCATGTGTCTATGCGACCAGCTCTCGACCAATCAGAATCGAGTTTTTTGAGCGGAAAAGAGAGGAGTGGGCTAATTCAAATTTGATGATGTCACAGTTCACTTGACCCGCTCTCGACCAATTAGAGCTGCGCGCAGCACACCGGCTATCTACTCTATCTACTGGCTCAGCCGCTGAAGACTTTGAGCATCGACACTGCGGCCTTAGTATTTTGTTTGGCGATATTGTATTGTAAATTCATGGGCATAGTTGCAGCGGAAACTACACCAGCCAGTCACGACATGATGGTTGAACGATATTGGAGATGCGCTGATCAGTCTTAAAAGTTTAGTCAGAAGTTGTTATTGATTGCAAAATCAGCATCCACGAATCCCTATTGCGCACAACTTCTCTGTTCCGACGGTGTAACCGAATGGATGACTCTAATCCGTCAGTTAAGTATATGACGTCATAATCAATTACGCCATATGTAGGCTGACCTAACAATCAATTGCGTAATGAATGGCGTATCTAAGTCCTTCATCGATGCTTACTATTCCGTCAGTTGTACGAATTGTATGTCTTTACCATTTAATAAACATTCTGTTGAATATTTTGAAACTAATTTGAATGGGCACTCATAGGCAACAACAGCACTCAGTCAAATTAGTTTCAGAATATTCAGCATCTTACCTGTATGGTTTTCTGGAATTTGAGATTCTTTAAGTTCAGGGTTCGATCCTGACATGGGCAAAGCGTGGGCGGAGCTTAGCTAGAGATGGGCGGGCCATAACAAAACGTGGATTCATCTATTAGCTAGCATGCCCATGCTCGATGTTGAGTCAAGATTAGCAATCCTCTTGGAGCACCGGTGTGCCGTGTCGCTTAAGCACATCATTCAGCCTGAGAAAGTGAAAGAAATTGCGAAATATTTGTGCACGTCATACTAGCGTACCAATTTAGTAAATAGTATAAATGCCGATGTCAAAGTTTGACAGTTGTTTGGACGTGTCTCTAATAAAGGGGATGATGCTGACCCATCTCCCATCAACGGTCCCTCAATTTCGCTCCCCGCCCCCTCTCCATCCCTCCGTCCCTCCATCCTTCCATCCACCCCTGCCCCCCCTCTCTCTCTCGCTCGCTCTCTCCATCTCTCTATTGTCATCTCTCGCTCCCATTCAGTTCCCCACCCTACGCATGTATGTCCGCTCTCTATCCTACCCTCTCCCTCCTGCCCTCCTCCCTCTCTCTCTCCCCCCTCCATACCCCTCCTGCCCTCCCATTCCTCTACCCCCACCCTCCGTCCCTCCATCTATACCACCCCACCACTCTCTCTCTCTCTCTCTCTCCCTCTTCTCTCTCTCTCTTCTCTCTCTCTCTCTCTCTCTCCCTCCCTCCCTCCCTCCCCCCCCCCCCTTCCTCCCTCCCTCCCTCCCCCCCCTCTCTCTCTCTCTCTCTCTCTCTCTCTCTCTCTCTCTCTCTCTCTCTCTCTCTCTCTCTCTCTCTCTCTCCATGTATATCTGGAACAGTCTTGTTTGATTGACAACTTTGTCTATTATACGGGTGTGGCTGAACTGTTTACCTGCTGCATGCCAGCTCATCGGTTTGTCTTTCGGTGTAAATTAATAGATACCTAATAATTTAACAAAAGATATTACAGAATGTCAACGCCTCAGCTCTAATCAAGCGTTAGACTACCGGTATTTTTGCTCAAAACATGTAATACTATTTATACGGGCGGCGTATAATATTAACACTACCAGGTTGC
Source organism: Chaetoderma sp. LZ-2023a (assembly GCA_034401795.1). Classification (NCBI taxonomy): domain Eukaryota; kingdom Metazoa; phylum Mollusca; class Caudofoveata; order Chaetodermatida; family Chaetodermatidae; genus Chaetoderma; species Chaetoderma sp. LZ-2023a. The sequence continues at coordinate 8,555,740 of CM067365.1, forward strand.
TTATCGATTTTTCAAAGCAATCACAAAGAGATGCTGCGATGTGCAATAAATACCGCAGCACAGACCGCATTCGTCGCATAAAAGGATGAATAAAAAACCGCTAATAACTTTTAAGAGCAAGGACAGCCCACACTCCGAGTTGCAAGGCCTGGAAATGCCAAAGTATGAGATGTAACATGAGACTATTCTTGGAAGACTTGATATAAAAATTGCTCGCAGCAAGGCTATATACATGAACTGCAATGAGGTTACCTTGATAACGCAAGTTACCCGGCCGGTTATGGGCCAATACCGGGCCGTGTTGGCCCGGTATTGGCTCAGTGCTGGCCTAGTAACCGGCATTATAAGAGTTGGTACTGTTAAAAGTAGGATTTGCGTTTATTTTACAGGTGCTGGATATTGCTGGTGCTACGTACAGTAACAGCTCGCAATAATATCACTATAATTTACGAAATAAAAGACAGTTAGCCCATACGCTGAGTGAGACGTGAATATGAAACTTTAGCAGGAAATTCCTAAAGACAGATTTATTGTGACATTGTTTTCTATTATGCATGTCAATGCATTTTACCGAGAAAATATAACATAAAGTGTGCAACCTTTAGAATGACAAACGATTCGTTTATATCTCGACTGTATTGTATTTCTCACCAAACGACCTTGAAACCCATGGATAGAATTGTTTAGTTTTTTAATATGGCCTAGCAGACATGAATCGAGCATACCATATTATTGTATGTTGTCAGAAGTGTTATCTCCAGGGATGTGACGGATGCCACCGAAAATACACACGCACACACGCCCTCACTCACACACGCACGCACACGTACGAATACACGTGTAAGATGTGCAATGCAAATGCTTGGACAGATCTATGGTTCGTATTATTCCAATAGTTAGATATCTTTCTTTCTTTCTTTTCTGTCTTTCTTTTCTGTCTTTCTTTTCTGTCTTTCTTTTCTGTCTTTCTTCTCTCTCTCTCTCTCTCTCTCTCTCTCTCTCTCTCTCTCTCTCTCCCTCTCTCTCTCTCTCTCTTTCTCCCTATGTCTGTCTGTCTGTCTGTCTGTCTGCCTGCCTGCCTGCCTGCCTGCCTGCCTGCCTGCCTGCCTGCCTGCCTGCATGTCTCTCTCTCTCTCTCTCTCTCTCTCCCCCTCTCCCCCCCCCCCCCTCTCTCTCTCTCTCTCTCTCTCTCTCTCTATGTCTCCCTTTCCGTCGCTCCTCCCTCTCCCCTGTCTCCCATAGCTCGCTCTCTCCCCTAACTCCCTCTGCCCCTCCCTCGTTTTCTCACTCTCACTCCACGCTCTCTCCCCCCCTCTCTCTCGCTCTCTCTCTCTCTCTCTCCGTCCCCTTCTTTTCTGTCCCCTTTTCTCCCCTAGCCCCCCGCCCCTCCCCATCTAACCCCACTCTCCTCTACACATCTTCCTATCTATCTTTTTCTGAACCACTGCTGTAAATTAAGGTCGGTGCACGTTTACTACGAATACAAACATGAATACAAACATGCTACTACACGCTTCCAAGAAGACATGCCGGCCTAGATCGTAAATGGCGTAGCTATAATCAAGCTCGACTGACTAGGGCGTTGTTAGAAAATAGCAGAGGTAAACTTATTAAGAACGATCCAAAGACCAGATCCCTAGGAATCATAATGACTATAGCAATCATATTAACAATAGCAGCCTCATACGACCATTAGCCTCTTTGTTTGTATGCAATGCGATGAGGTAGAGAATGTGAACAGAAACGTTGAACATACCGTAGGCATATAGACTATGTTTAACTGACATACTTTTAGACAAAGATTACAATACGGTTGACATGATTAAGCACAATGGGAACTAATACCTGAAAAGAAATACGTGGGATATTGTGCGAGTCACCAAACAGCGCTGATGCTAGAGAAGAATGAGTAATAGTACGTCATCAAGCTATGTAAACCTCATCACTACCTATATCAAAGTGACCAGAGCCTTTCAAATCTGTAAACCGTACTCGACAAATTCCCTATGGTGTACACTATAGAACAGAAATGTCTCGAAAAATGTTGGTCCCGATCCCAGGATGTTTCATGATAATGAAAATTAGTTACCTCTCCAGGATGTAGACATTGTTAAGTGTAGTAGCTTCCGTGGCCATCTCGGTCACCTTTCAGCACTAACTGACGGTCTCTGGCTACGTCACTCTGGTTTGTTCTTGTGGGGTTACGTGGCAGCGTGGACTGGTAGACTGCTGGTATACGGTAGCCCTCGTCTCGGTTCATGGCTGGTTGATGTTTGTATGTTTCAATGGCCTCCTTGGCTCCTTCATTTCTACATATCAATGATTGAATTCCACCAAACGAGTTAGTAGGAGATAGCCGGACAGACAGACGAACTAGACCAGGCTGAGAGCGACGTAAACGCGACCAGGGAGGGAATTTTCTATGAGCTTCTGTGACGGGGACCATCACTGATGAAAAAGCGTTTTGTACCATACTGACACCACTGGCGTTTACCAAATATGGACATTTTTTGCCAGCGTTGGGCCACGGCGAGCCAGACAATATCCATAACACTCATATCAGTCAAAAACGGCTTCTGCAGTGGTCTTGAGAAATGTCCATTTGCAGACCAATAGAAGACTATTTTCTAAAAATTTACCACTGGAATGACTGGCTCGATAACCGATGCAATCAAACTAGACTAGCAAATGACCACTCAAGATATTGCGTTCATATCCGTTTGCCATGCCCTACGTGTTATGTTCAAATCAGTTTATTAATTAGGTTACCATAGGTTAAAAGGTCACCAATTTCGACCATCTGGCAACTGTGCATTGTTGTGACTGATAAGGCGCTAATAAAAAATATAATATTAGACATTTTCTGACAAATCCCAAGGGCCAATGTTCATTTATTTCATAAAATCTTGTTAGTATAACAGCAGACAGATGGCCGCCCCATTTGTGAAAATAGCAGAAAATTGCAAATATGGGTTACTGAATGCTGGAATGAGCATAACATAAGATCGACACAACATAGAGTAATGCCTAACCAATCAAAATACCCCCAAACAATGGCCTCTATAACTTCACGCATGTTATATGCAAATACTTTGACGAATTAGGTCACCAGAGGTCAAAGGTCACCAATTATGCATGTTGCTTAACATTGGGTAACGGAGCTTTCCGGTTTTAGCTATGCCCCGCCCATATCTAGCTAATCTCTACCAACACCTCGCTCGTGCTGGCATCGATCGATCTCTGAACACCCTGACTATCAATTTCCAAAAGTCCACACATGTAAGCTGTTGAATAATTTGAAACTAATTTGACTGGGTGCTGTTGCTACCTACGGCAGCAACAGCGCCCAGTCAAATTAGTTTCAAAATATTCAACAGCATGTTTATTAATTTGCAAATAATTACAAAGACATACAATTCATACAACGTGTCGGACAATTCGAGATTTGATGACGGTTTATATGGAACCCTTTGTGACGTAATGATTGTGACGTCATCATACACGCGCTAAGCTGATTATGACGTTATACGAAGTCAGATGATGGATGGATACTCTGGAAAGGTGAATTGTGAATTGGCGTGTCTGAGAAAGTACTAATACAAGGATATTTTGATGACACCATATTGCAATGTAAGTATTAGACAGAATATGGTAAATATAAAGTCCCAATGTTAATCTATCTTCTGAAATATTCGTCCTATGACAACTGACGGCGTACTCATTTAAACATTTTTTAAATCTAAATTTAATACAATTATGGGGTATTGAAAAATGGAATGAGCATAATATCACATCTACATAACTTGAGTAATGACTGCCGACTGAAAATGTACGTTATAGAAGCCTCTGAAATTTCATATATGCTAAATGCAAATCACTTGAATAATTAGGTCACACGAGGTCAAATGTGCTTATATAATGCAAGGGTGTATTGTTGCAATTGACAAAAGGCTAATAAAGCTACATGTTGGCGAGAAGTGAATCATATGCACCATCTACCAAATCTAAGATAGTTGAATGACAGATCGGATCTCTCCCGGAGACGGGTTAAGCCGTTTTGGGGTCTAGGGCTAAATAGTTGTGGAGGACCATCATCGGTGGTGCACATGGTGTGAGTGTGTGTGTTGGGGTTGGGTGGATGGAGGGTATTGCTGCTGCTGCTGCTGCTACTACTACTACTACTGCTGCTACTACTACTACTACTACTACTACTACTACTACTACTACTACTACTACTACTACTACTACTACTACTGCTGCAGCGCAACCATACAGGCAAATTAGTTTCAAAATATTCAACAACTCTCGCATAGCATGACTGTAAAAGTCAGATACTGGGATTAAAAGGTTCAAATGAGTCAATTTTAGGTTTTTATTTGGGGCCCCTTATATTTAGGCCCGCCGGCTCTTTTGCTAACCCGTCTTGTGGCAACAGCGCCTCAAAGCGCTCAAGATGCTGCTTTTACCAATACACCCTTTAACGGCCATGATTTCTTCAAGAAAAATGTTTTTGCAGGCCAATGAATACATCTTTTTTTTTTATAAATTTGCCACCGAAATTTATAAATAATAGCTCTTTTTGTCATGCGAATAGATATTCCTCAAGAATAATAAAAAAATATAATTTCAAGAACATTCAAATTTCCCTAAGCCAGTGTCCATTTGTAGGCCGGTGACCGAGCCAGTCATTCTAGTGGTAAATCTTCAAAAATACTATTCGCTGGGCCTGCAAATGGACATTGTTCAAGACCACTGCAAGAAGTCGTTTAGAGGCAGTTTTTGACCAGCTTGACCAGTAAAGGGTTAGGTTCACACGAGCGAAGCGGGTGGGAGATTTGGGTGGGGGGGGCATTGTAATCCATCGCTTATTGCTGGACAGCTTACACTCCCATATTTACCGCGCGATTGGTTGGACAGACAATAGACATTTGTACACGTCGTATAACAGATTGCACAAATCTATCTGACCATGCGGCTTAAGAACTATAGGCTTAGTTATTTCAAGGTTTGTCATCTTCAAGAATACAGCGTTCGTTAAGCAACTATTGATCGTTCTAGATCTTGGGAGACAAATCAATTTTAATCACCCTGACACGTGACACGATTCGCCATTTTCAGGCTTCAGCTCGTTTCTTTCTTTATGAAAGCCTAATTCTCTTTCAACCCGGAAGTCCCAGAATTTAAATTTCAAGGTAAATCTACAGGTAAAGGGGGGGGGGGGTGGTGTGGGGGGTGGGGCTAAGCTGTGGAATATTCGAAACTAATTTGACAGGAACCTGTATGGAAGCATGTAGTCAAATTAGTCTCAAACTATTCCACAGAATATTTATTAAATTGTAAATGTATTTGCTGGTTGAAAGGTTTAAGACAAAAGGCACTTTAGCACTGACAAATCAAGTAAACTAAATTCAGTGCAAACCAAACAGAAAGATTATATTAAAAAAATTATTTGACTAATTTATTAACTAACTTCTAGTTAAAAGAACTTTATAAAATTTCACTTAAATTATTTTAATCTTTTAATACCAATTTGTCGAATATATTCTGCAATGTGTAAAGGATCAGATAACACCCTCTATCCAGAATTTTCCCGAAACGATTTCAACGTAACTAACTTTAAAAATCTGTGTCTGAACGCTGTATCAGCCTTTAGTAAATAAACATCATCAAGGTCGCTTGTTGGCTGCCGTCACAATCAAAATGACGTAGATCCGTCACAAAAGTTGCAATGATCCGTCACGAAAGTGTCTGAATGGAAGATCCAGCTTTAGCTATGGCCATCTTATCTTATCTTAACACTTTCCCCCGTGATGGGATCGATCGATCCATGAAACCCCTGTTTCCAGAAAACTATACAGGTAAGCTGTTTAATAGTTGAAACTAATTTGACTGGGTGCTGTTGCTGTCCATGGCAGCAACAGCGCCCAGTCAAATTGGTTTCAAAATATTCAACATGATGTTTATTAAATAGTAAAGACATACAATTCGTACAACAACCCTTAGCCCGTCATCAACTAAGCGTTCGTGACGAACATATCTACATCATTCATGATGTCATTCATTATGACGTCATCATACACGTCACGTAGTTGAGTCTGACGTCATATGATTGATGAATAAACTGGAAAGGTCCATTGCATGTTTTTGACGAACTTACAATTTAATAAATATTATTTTTAATATTTGCAAACTAATGTGACTGGGAGCTTTTACTGCCATATGCTAGAATGCTACTAGAGAGATCAATTTCTAGCTAAGCTCCACCCACTGTGTAGGCATTCACGTGTTGTAATCAATTTTAACACTTTTCACCTTGGTTTCCTAGAATGTCAATACAGGTAAGCTGTTGAATATATACTATGGGAGCAATCGCTCCCAGCCAAATTAATTTGAAAGTATTCTTTCATTTGACCGTGACTAACAAGCGACATGTGATAATGACGTCAGATTCTTGAGCAACAGATCGGATCCCTCTAGCATCTCCAGAGCCAATGTACTGTAACAGTACAGTGAACGATAGCGCGCTAACAAGTGTAATGTAGAATGGATTGGCAAACCCATCGGTATTTATAAACCACGCGGCCGTGACATAGTTCGTTCACGCGGTGATGTCTTTTATGTTCATTCCTACATACTCTAAACGGTTATGGCCATTTACGGTATGCGTGCCTGCGTGCGTGTATGCGTGCATGCGTGCGTACGTGCGTGTGCGGGTACGTACGTAGTGCGTGCGTACGTGCGCGACAATTTGCTTTAGAAACATAGTAGCAGAAACAGGTAGCAGTAACATCCATAGTAGTAGTTGTAGTAGTAGTGGTAGTGGTGGTGGTGGTGGTGGTAGTCGTAGTAGTAGTAGTAGTAGTAGTAGTAGTAGTAGTAGTAGTAGTAGTAGTAGTAGTAGTAGTAGTAGTAGTAGTAGTAGTAGTAGTAGTAGTAGTAGTAGTAGTAGTAGTAGCAATACTGCTAACATAAATTACCACTCTAACACGTCACCATGAAATTTAGTTTTACGTTTTAATCTGTCTGGCAATCCGAGCACGCGGACGGTAGTGAAAGCCTACGGTAACAAATAGCTAAACATACCGAGTAGAAAAACGATGTTACAAAAGCCCATATTTCCAGGTGAACGTTAATACCATTTGGCTTTAATCACTGCTTTTAACAGGCTTAACAAAATGACCAACTTGGGATGAACATTTGGGGGTGGGGTGTGTGTGGTGGGTGTGCGCAACCTATTTTCCATGGCCCCAACATCCACCCCCCCCCCCCCCCCTCCCCCCACAAAGAAGCTTATGTTGCCACTGCATCTCCAACCATTTCTCTGATTATCAGTTGACACTCAATAAGATTCTACCTCTACGTAGTTTCAAAATATTCAATAACATGTTTATTAATAGTGAAAACATACAATCCGTACAGCTTAACTGACTATTCAGCGTTTATGGCCGACTCAATTACGTCATTCATGACGTAATTGATTATGACGTCAGCCTACACGCGAGGTGGTTTATTATAGCGTCATATAATTGATCGATAGAATGGATTCATGCATTCCTTGCGATCCATATGATTAGTGGTACGCGGCACTTGCTATGATTCCCTTGGACCCAACAGGAAGCCATATTGTGCATTCGACAGAGTAAAAAAACAACAGAGAATTACCAACAGGTCGTTCAAAAGCACACAGCATCACGCCGGGAGGCAGAATAATTTATATTTTATTTGTTCAAGGTCAGGGGTCTGTAGAAGAAACATATCTTAATACATGCGTGAATATATGCTCGCACGCGTGCGTGATTGTACATGTGAGCTGCGCGTGAAAATGTTACTACCACCGAGAGTGATTTCGCAACAGGGGTAGGTGTGTGTGTGATACCTAGTTAAGCTCCGATCACCGTGTATGTGTGACGGAATCGATTTGAAATTTGGAAACAAGAATCTAAACTTCAAGGTAATTGTACACGTAACTCAGATAAGCTTTTGAATATTTTGAAACTAATTTGACTTTTAATGGCAGCAACAGCTCCCAGTCAATATAGTTGCAAAAGATTCAACAGAATGTGGCCTATATTAAGTTGTAGCTTAAGCAAAGACTCACAACCTCTCCACTTTCGTGAAAGACGTACGTGGTTTTGATTGCGACGTCAGCTATAACTAGTGACGTATTGACACGTATTCTGATTATGACGTCAGATAATTGAATAACAGATCGGATACTTCCATTAGTTTTGATGCTTGATTATTTCGTATGTTTCAGTTCTTTTGAAACTATTGCGGTTACTAGCCTTCTAAGATAAACTATTTTATCCCTGAGAATATACGGACCCATTTCTAGCTATGCCCCGCCCATTTCTAGCTAAGCTCCGCGCACGCTTTACCGAGTTGGGATCGATCGAACCTGAACTCCCAGAATCCCAATATCATGATAACTATACGGGTAAGTTCTTGAATGTTTTGAAACTGATTTGACTGATTACTGTTCCTGCCTACAGCAACAGCGCCCAGTTAAATAGTAAATCCATAATCAAAGACATACACGTGGTACACTTGTCGGACTATTCCGGCTTCATGACGGAGTATTTCTGGCAATTATGAATGTGATGTCAGCCTACTTGTGAGGTAATCGTTTATGACGTCATATACGTGAGTGACAGAGTGGATTGATTCATCCATTGGTTTACATACGCACGAGATTTCTAATTTCGATAACGCAGCTATACCACTTTCCCATTTCTATAGTCAATAGTTTTAATATATTACCAATAGAGCAAGCGACTGATGGACCAACACCACCCACCCCACCCAATTCACCTTTCCAGAGTACCCACCCATCATATGACGTCATAATGAACTGCGTGATGTGTAGAATGACATCATAATGAATGACGTCATGAATGACGTCGATAAGTACGTCACGAACGCATATTTGAAGACGGTCTATGCGTTGTTGTACAAATTGTTAGCTTTTACTATTTAATAAATATTCTGTTGAATATTTTGAAACTAATTTGACTGGGCGCTGTTGCTGCCATAGGCAGCAACAGCACCCAGTCAAATTAGTTACAAAATATTCAACAGCTTCCCTGTATAGTTTTCAGGAAATTGATAGCTAGAGCATTCGGTGATCGATCAATCCAAGCAAGGCGAGGTGTGGGTGGAGCTTAGCTAGTGATGGGCGGGGCATAGCTAAAATGGAATGGTCCATTGACCCAATCTATCCTAGCACTACCCCAGTCCAATGGATAGCATACGAGCAAAACACTGCTAGTGTCAGCAAATAAGACTAAAATACCTATGATGGTGATACGCTGGACAACGAATTCTGCACTTAACCACGGCTTTAACGCCAGGATTTAGTCAAGAAAATTCGAATTCTCATGTCCATTTGCAGACAAAGAGAAGGGTATTTTTAAAAATGTACCTATGGAATGACTGGCTCGGTTATCGAGCCAGTCATTCCAGTGGTAAATTTTCCAAAATACCCTTCAGTTGGTCTGCAAATGGAGATTTCCCAAGACCAATGTGGAGGCCGTTTTTTTGCTCGGCTTGGGCAATAAATGGTTAAACTCGGCTTTCAAATAATAATTAAATAATGTTTAAAAAGTTAGATCTCTGGCTGGTAAAGATCCATTAGTTGTTGATTCGTGAACGATGCGAGACTAGTTGCAATGACTCGCCCACTGCGCACTTGTGATGCCAAATATCCTCTTTTAACAATCGGATTTCCAGGAATAGAGGAAAATTAGAACACTGTGTAATTATACACACAGCTGAGAAGCAGAGGGCGCTCGTATCAGTAAGCGTTCCCATGCTATATGCGTCTAACAGCGGCACAAAACCAGGAAATTAGGTCCGTGTAACCCTATCCTTCAGAGGTCATTTGGAAAGTTAATGAATGGTCGAGTATTGTGACGTTATTAAGGAATCTATTTCTAACTACACCCACACATTTCTAGACAAGCCGCACCTCGCACCATTTACAGACTTTGGGATTGCATTGAAACATTGAAAACTGGATTGCCAGAATCTAAATCTCAAGGTAACTAGCTGTTGAATATTTTGGAACTCATTTGACTGGGAGTTACTGGCAGCAGCTCCCAGTCAAATTAGTTTCACATATTCAACAAAATGTTTATAAAATTGCAAATTCACCAAGCAGATATAATTTGTACACTTTCCGACGGACTTTTCCAGTTCCTTTTTGATGTGACGTCAGCTTAAAAGTGACGTATTTGATTCTGACGTCAGGTACTTGAGTGACAGACCTAGTCTCTCCATTTGTTCTGAGGAACGCGAGGGCAAAGATGGAGAAATTTTATGATCACTTTGTTCAAAGGGACAAATCATCCTTGCTAGACTGTGAAACATAGTTTGAAGGTCGATGTCTTGAAATTATAAGACACTGAATTTTCAAGGTTTAAATAGCTAACAGACAGATGGAACCGGAAGCAGGCCATCACGTAGCAAGCCTATGATCGACGTGTGGAACCGCTCTGGTTGATACATTGCTGGGATGTGGGTGGGTGGGTTTAACAGATGGTGTTGAAAATAATACAATCACCATAAATATGACTCAAGAACTGCCTTTTGATGTGAGGATAGATACTATTAGTTTAATATTAGTTACGCCAGTGCTTTGCCCGGAGTACAGACTGTTACCACCCGCGCAAGTGTATTTCTCGTGTGGAGCGAGGGCAATACAGTTTATATTTCCCCGAGCGTAGCGAGAGAATTATAATTGTTTGCGCCTGTGGTAACAGCCTGTACCCTCTGCAAAACACTGGAGTAACGAGTGTACTGCCCATCAGACGTGGGGAGAGAGAGAGAGAGAGAGAGAGAGAGAGAGAGAGAGAAACGGAGAGAGGGGTGTGTGGAGAGAGAGAGCGAGAGAGAGAGAGAAAGAGAGAGAGAGAGAGAGAGAGAGAGATAGAGAGAGAGAGAGAGAGAGAGAGAGAGAGAGAGAGAGAGAGAGGAGGAGGGAGGGAGGATGGGGGGAGAGAGGGAGGGAGGGAGGGAGAGAGAGAGAGAGAGAGAGAGAGAGAGAGAGAAGAGAGAGAGAGAGAGAGCGAGAGAGAGAGAGAGAGATATGGGAATATGGATGGAGGGATGGAAGGATGGAAGAAAGGAGGGAGGCGCGCGAGTGCATGCGTGCGTGCGCGCGTGAGTGCGTGTGTGTGTGCGTGCGTGTGCGTGCGTGTGCGTGCGCGTGCATGCGTGCGTCTGTGCGTGCGTGCGTGCGTCTGCGTGTTGGGGGGGGGGGGGTGGTGGGGGTGAGCGAGAGACGGCGAGCGAGGTTTTAGCTTGCTTGAATGTTGCACATTTTCAGAATGTATCAATACTTATGATCTCAGAATACATCAACACATATGACGTCATGACCTCCTTGCGATTGTTGTTGCGTCATAATTAAGCTGCGTATTAAAGCTAAATCACGGTTTTTTCGGGCTGTGGTATTCTGTAGCATTGTAGCCGCGTAAGCTAGATACCAGATCACCCATTCCCGATCTTAGCAAATCAAATAACAGCATTTGGTCATGTGACATTACTGAGGGCTAATAGATTTACCTGTCTCATTTCTGCAAGCCACTAGACAATAATTTCAATGGGAAATAACTCTGGACCTGCTGAATATTTTGAAAACAATTTGACTGAGTGACTAGCACCAACTTCTATCAGTCAAATTATATTCAATATATTGAGCAGATTTAGAATTTAAGAATGTAGTCTGCAGACAGTTAGCAAAACGTTTCTTACCTGATGAGGTCCATGAAGGTGTCGACAGAATTCACTCTCTTAGCTGAACCGTACCGGGGTATATCATCTCTACCACCTTCACCACCTGGCTTAATACTTGTAGCCAGGATAATGCCGAGTATAACAGCCAGTAACGTGGTTGTGGCGAAATATGCCATTGTCCGTAGTCCCATCTTGCCACATGTCCGAGCGTCCAGTCCAGCTATTCCAGCGATCAAACTGGACACGATCAACGGAAGTATCAACATTCTCAACATTCGCATCAGGAGTTCCCCAGGAAACGTGATGTAAACGATCTCTCGCTCGGTGTACGGTCGTCCACCTCTCGCTCTTCTGATCGCGAAACCGATACCAATTCCGCAAAATACCGACACAAGGAGAAGAACAAGAAGAATATTATGCTTGGCCACGACGAGGCATGACTTTGCCCATCGTTTGTACTTAGATTCGTCATAATGTTCATCGGGAATGGAGACTGTTATGTGGGCGTTTTTCAGCTTCGGCTTAGGGTGGTTGCTGGAATCCTCTGTATTGGAATCCATGATTGGTCCTGATCCTGATTAAGCAGTGGTGATAAAATATTTCTTTTTGGTTAATCCAAAGTTGTATTTAAATGTACAATACAACTACCCACGTTTGTTTTCTCATTTAAACTACATCAATAAACGCATGATAAATATCTTAGAATTAATCTTATTTTTACAAACGTAACCCCCGTCAAATTATTTGGTAAATCTCAGTATTTCAGTTCATTTGTAACTACTGCAGTTACAACAGCATTCCAAAGACACAATTTTGTCCTAGAAATTTTCTTTATACACGCGGCGAGAATTTTCTAAGTTCCGCGCTTTTAAACGATGCGGTGGCAACTAGGCAGTTATGCTACAACAATAGTAAATAAATACGGCTTTTCTAGGTAATACAGATACATACGACCATATATTATTAGATCACCTTTAAGATTGTCAAAAGATTGTTGCAAAGGACCATAACCTACGGTCGATAAAAACCAGCAAAATGTCGTAAGAAAAACACCAAAATGTCATCGATAATGAATACAGAGAGGCGTTTTCTGAATCCAAACGGCGAATTATATGTAATTCCTTTTCATGATCACAAGATGGTAGTTCTATCAAAAGACCACCTGTCTTAAGGAAGCACGATCTGTTGTTCAGAAAAGGTAACTACGCACTTGAGTAGATTGCAAAAAAAGTAAAATGCAAATATAAATTCGCGGGAAATTGCCAAATTCTAATATTAAAGAACTACAGTGTACTTAAACGATTGATTGCCTGATTGATGCAACGCCTATTTGCACACGAAGGCTAGGTATACAACGCACTATATTTCTTGTTCAGGAACCTGCAGTGGACGCCGAAAGATGCGGCTGATAGCTCATCAACGTCAATAATGAATGTAGTACTACTAGTGCGTCCGACGACAGCTGGCTGAGTGCGAGACCAGAGGCGAAACCAAGGATTCTGCAATGCGCAGACGATCATACAACAGCAGCCGACTAGCGCGAGCTTGTCTCGTGACAAGCGAGTCTATGAGGACACCGGTGTCAACACCAGCAGCGGCAGGAACCAGCCAGGCTACACTCTTCGCGGACAAGCGGCTTCGATACTCGACAGAGTTCTTGTGTTCTACCAATATTCACGATTCTAACTTCATTTCCGCGCCCTTTCATGTGTTTGGCATTATTCAGGCTTCGGCTTCGTGACAAATCCCATGCGACCTGAACGTGTATAGTCGTTTGGAACTCGTGTGATGTGAACTGTTAAAGCGAGGACAGTAGACATAACGAGAACAATACCCAGCTTCTGCGCATCATGATGTTAAACGCCGACTCTTGCAATAACGGGTTAACCCTTACAACACTGATGTCAGATTTTTAAATTTTCAAATTAAATTAAAATATTAACTAGTGTACATTTTTCAACAAATTTGGTGGAAGATGGTGCTGTCGAAGACAGCAACATCGTCCAGCAAAATTGTTGAAAAATGTTCACCAGATTCTTTGCTATTGACATGGTAAAAGATAGACCATTAACATCAAAGTGGTAAGGGTTAATAGCTCCTGTATTTCTCTAGGCAATTTGTCGTTAACAACGTTGCGCACACATTGTTATAAATTCCCGACTTGCCATTCCGTCATCCTTTAGATATTCAGAATTGAATTTGCAGGTCTTGAGCAGCAGTCACTAGGACAACGTTCACTAACAGCTCTCTAGGCACGCGCCATGAGTTCGATCTCGTCACGGAGATTGGAGATTTTCGCGTCGACATTTACGTCCTCGGCGACTTTATCCTTCGTCCCCTGTCAATCTTAATAGTATTTAATATCTTCAACAGGTAATAGAATTTCCAATTTTAACAACGAGCGTCGTAAATTAACTATCTTAACTACCCAATACATTGGACGCAAGAGGATTGAGTGTTGTTGCTGCCTTAGGAAGTAACAACTTTTATTTAAATTGTTTTCAAATTATTGATCAGCTAATTTCTATTCTGTGTATCCAGTTAGCATTGCTTTTGTGAGAACAGGACCAATATCGTCTACGATATCCCGTTTCACCAAGCAATATATTCTAAGAAAAGACGCAGAATTTGAGTCTCAGTATTGTTTCGAACTCGAAGAGAATGGCGCTGGAAAAATTGTTGCTGCCGTCTCTACCAGCTTTTTAACAAGAACTTAATATCAAAATCGAGGTTTCCAGTTTCTCTGTCAATCATATGACGTCATAATCAACTAAGTAACGTGTAGGATAACGTCATAATCACTTTAGTCCGTCTTAAATGCTTAATAGTCCGTCAGGTTGCATAAATTGTATGTCTTTACTATTTAATGAACATACCGTTGAATATTTCGAAACTAATTTGACTGGGCGCTGTTGCTGCAACAGCACCCAATCAAATTAGCTTCAAAATATTCAACAGCTTAAATAGTTTTCTGGAAAGTGGGATTCAGAAAGTGCGTGGATCGATCGAGCAAAACACGGGAAAAGCGTGAGTGGAGGTTTGCTAGAGATGGGCGGGGCATAGCTAAAACTGGATTCCTTTATTACTGACATTGTGTAGTAATAATGCGAATTGTATAAACAAGAATTCCATGGAATTAAATGGCTCGCCTATCTCCTATTTCTTCACAGTGACCTTGACATTTGACCTTGTGGCCTCAATGTCATAATGCCGCTTCCTAATATTATGGATAACATTGTATCCGAGTTTAGTTCCAATAGCATTAACAAATACATGTAAATGATTAGTTAAACGCAAAAACGCAACGCTATACAAGTAGAGGTCCAATACCATGATCAGAATGACCTTGACCTTTGAGCTAATAAACCGAAACATCATCATGCTCTCTCCCTATGGTATAGACAACCACGTGTCCACGTTTGGTTCTGGTCGAATTAAGCAATCATAAACTATATAGGCAAAGATGATTTGCTAAACGCAGAAACTTAAGTTTGACATCGCCGCCATCGTCGCCGTAATCCTTGTCGGAAAAGTGATGACTATTTCTACCTGTTTGCTTCGCAGGCGAGATAAGAATGAAATAAGAAAACATATTTAACCTTTTAACACTTAAATTTGTTCAAGACAATTTCAATTTTCTCATAGAAAATGTCCATTTGCAGAACAAGAGGAGACCATTTTTGAAAATGTACAACTGAAATGGCTGCCTCGCTTATCCAGCCAGTCATTCCAGTGGTGCATTTTCAAAAATAGTCATCTCTTGGTCTGCAAATGGACATTTCTCAAGACCACTGCAAAAACCGTTTTGGCTGATATGAGTGTTCAAGGGTTAAAGCATTGAGAGATTGCTAACATGCCATCCCGTTTCTGTTACATTTCTTTTACATTTACGATCGGTCGAATTTGAGAATAAATCAGAATTCAAACGTAGTAGCTTTTAAATGTGCATATTCACGCCATTGCGTAAACCCTGCTAAGCGTGCTACGAGGTGACCTCAACAAAGCAGGACTTGGTACACTCAAGTCAAGAATGGACCTGAGGAAGCTAAGGATTTTGGCTGAGGACAAGACACAGTGGGCAAAAGCGAAGAAGGACTGATTGCAGCTGTAGAATGTTTCTACTACAACAGCCGCAGAATACAGTAATCATACATACATTCCCGCCAGAATGCTAGAAAATAAAATGGTTTAAATTGTATAGATTTTGAGACGTAAGCGGTGTAGCGCAATGCAAGGAAACGAAATAAATCTTAGCATATGATGGTTTCGATTTGTACAATTTAATAAAAGATTTCCAGTTGTGAAGTTGACATAGAGACTCGTGTCTCTATTTCAAGTTCAAAATTTAAAATATTACATTACTATCCATGCAATTAAATCACCATGTTAAGATATATTTAGTTTCATTACATCTAGGCGCGAAATCTAAACCTCTAAAATTATACAATTTTAACAATTTTATTTTAAAGCAATCTGGTGTGAATATGCACCTTTAAGGCTAACTTAGTTTATTTTGACGATCTTTCGCACATAAATGTTTGCGAAAGATCGTCAACAAAATAAGCTAGTCTTAAAAGGTACATTTGAATTCTGTTTTTGTTGTCTATACAGCGTAACACGACTACTTAGCTTTTCTCTAAAAAAAACAACCCGCCAACGTTGGGGAATCATAATCCAGCGCAATAAAGTTCTCGTGTTGCAAATTTTAACCAAACGGGATTGTCAGTTGCCTAGACATCGATAAATCCAGTAGTTATTTCGATCCGGGCAAAGTCTTGGAAATGCTCATTTTCGGAACAACCTTTCTTGTGCTAAGACCTGAAAACAGAACCCTCTACGCCACGGGTAACCATTATTACACCGAATTCTAAGTCCCATCCCCACCCGCTGAAGAAACCCACAGTAAACACTACCCTCTTTTCAACGGACCTTTCCGCTTTTAGCTATGCCCCGCCCATCTCTAGCTAAGCTCCACCCACACCTAGCGCGTGTTGGGATCGATCGATCTCTGAACACCACGACTATCAATTTACAAACAACTACACAGGTAAGCTGTTGAATATTTTAAAACAAATTTGACTGGGTGCTGTTGCTGCCTAAGGCAGCAACAGCGCCCAGTCAAATTAGTTTCATTCAACAGCATGTTTCTTAAATAGCAAAGAATTACAAAGACATACAATTCATACAAAGTGTCGGAGTATTTGAGATTTGATGACGGTCTATATGGAACCCTTTGTGACGTAATGATTGTGACGTCATCATACACGCGCTGAGCTGATTCTGACGTCATACGAGGTCAGATGATGGATGGATACGCTGGAAAGGTGAATTCTCTTGATAATTCACCGCGTGACCTATGACCTTTAGCATTAGGAACTAGCATATAAACGCCTTAAATATTACAACAACAACAACAACACACTGACCTTTAGTCCCGCAAATTTTGAAAATGTTTTGTTCCACCAATGCTAACAGCCCACCAAACTCTTTTGAAGTTCGAGTCTGTAGAGCTTGAAATGAGGGACCTGATCTGTCACCCAAGTATATGATGTCACACTCAATTTACGTCACATGTAGGCTGACGTCATAATATATACTGAGGTATCTAGCTTAGTCAAGGACATTGAAACATCAGCCAAGTGCACGAATTGTATGGCTTTACTATTTAGTACCATAATAATAATAATCGTTATTTATTGAGGGTAAATCTTCAAGTACACGGCCTGATCTAACAGAGGCCCTCATTAACATATATACATAAATTATTTACAATTTGTACACATTTTTACATCTATGTACACACAAAGAAATTCTGACAGATTATTATTATTATTATTATTATTATTATTATTATTATTATTATTATTATTCTTATTATTAATTATTATTATTAATTATTATTATTATTATTATTATTATTATTATTATTATTATTATTATTATTATTATTATTATTTTTATTATTATTATTATTATTATTATTTGAAAGTCGCACATACACCTTAAATCACACACAGTTCTTTCAGCCACAAATTGGCACGTACGCCCGCACACGCTTCTACATATCTTACAATAATTAAAGAATTAATTCCTAATTTGCTTATCCCTTTCCAAGAGCATTTTTGTTCCGCGATAGCAGATTATGATGCCCGGATTAACCCGACTAACTGACTATCAATTTGAGAGTAACTATGCAGGTAACTTGTTGAATATTTTGAAACTATCCTGGCCGGGCATTGTTGTAACTTATGGTACCAACATCGTCCCGCCTGGATAGTTCCAAAATTCTCAACAAAATGCTTATTAAATAGTGGTTACACACACTTCGTGTAACGACGGGCTACGAAGAATCCTTCATGAAGTAAATATACAGAACCTAGTCCGCAATTTCTCGCTCCCTTCGCTCGCTCCTTCACCCACTCCCACATGCTCGGTCCTGCAACGCCCCACCACCCCACCCCAACGGGTGGATGGTGGTGGTGGTTGCGAGGCACAACTTTGGGCCTCGTAATTAATCCACGTTTAGATGAGTGTATATGTTGGATTTGAAAGATGAAAGCGTTGTTGATTGTGTAATGCTTTTCGGTAGTGAGTTCCACATTTGTGTTGCTGAATGTGTATAGCTGTTCTTACCATAATCTGTTCGTATTTTTGGAGGTTTTAAGTGGCCATAAGTTTTCGATCGCAGATGTAATGTGTGTGCTTCATCCATGGGTGTAAACATATTGGTAATATATATTGGCGTGAGGTTGTTTAGTGCTTTGTATGTCATTATGTTTTTTTATAGCCATTCTCTGAGTTAACGACGTCCATCTTAGGGTAGTATATAGTTGCTTTGATGGAGTTCTATAAGGGACGTCTAGGATAATTCTTGCAGCACGCTTTTGTAATTTTTCTAATTTGCTTAATAGAGTTGGAGTACCTACATAATAGACAAGACTACAATAATCTATATGCGATAATATGTATGCTTTGTAAAACAAGTTGCGTTCATCGATACTCATATACTGTTTGTTTTTCTTTAGCATATATATAAGTGAGGCTATTTTGCTGCATATTTTGTTTACATGGTGTTGCCAAGATAAATTCCCGTTTATATGTACGCCTAAAAGTTTTACATTGTCTACAATACCTAATTCTCCGTTATATATGGGTATTTTAATTTCCCCCTCATTAATGCGCTTAAGTTTGTGTTTAGTGCTTATCATTAATAGTTTGGTTTTGTCGGAATTTAGAATCATTTTTATTATTTTCACACCAGTTTTGGACAGAGGCCATATCCCCAGACAGTTGTTCAGTTATATTTCGTACATTGTCAAAATTACAATGCATAGTAGTATCATCGCAATACAAGTCCACGTTGCTGTTTATGCCCATATGTAGGTCATTTACATAAATAATAAATAGAAGCGGTCCTAGCACTGAACCCTGAGGGACACCTACTGTTACCGGTAAAAAACCTGAAATCTTATCAGAAATAGACACATATTGCCGTCTGTCTTCCAGATATGATGCGAACCACTTTAGCGTAAGGGAATTAGATTTATAGATAGGCAGCAACAGCACCCATTCAAAGTAGATTCAAAATATTCAACAGCTTAGCTGTATATTTACCTTGAAATTAGGATTCTGGGAAGTCACGGCGCAAAACATAGGCGAAACTTGGCTAGAAATGGTCGGGGCATAACTAGAAGTGGACCTTTTCAGTTTATCTCTAACCAGCCCATCTCTAGCTAATCTCCACCCCCACCTCGCTTGTGTTGGGGCCGATCGATCCCTAAACTCCATGACTATCAATTTCTTGAAAACTACACAGGTGAGCTGTTGAATATTTTGAGACTACTTTGACTGGGTGCTGTTTCTGCCTATAGCAAAATATGCAACACCATGTTTATTAAATAGCAAAGACATATAATTCGAACACCATGTTGGACTATTAAGCCTTTAAGACGGACTAAATCCAGTCATTCATATTGTAGTTAATTATGACGTCATCATACACGACACGTCGTCGATTATCATGTCATATGACGTTATATGATGAATGGATAAACTGGCTGGAAAGATCCATTATGGTTTCAGGTAGATAGTGATCAGCAATCATTTCCTATTTCTCAGTCTTTGTGGACAAGGAGAAACGTGTTGAAACTATTTTCTCATAGTTAATCTGGACTTCCCATTTCCCAGCCCGATTCACTTAGTTTGTTTTTGCCCATTTCCCGGCCCATTCACTTACGTTGTTGACCATATAACGTCATCAGATGATATTCTGACCATTCCTGTTCCGATATGTTGAGCTGATGTCTAGATCACCAAGTCGGTTGCATGCTAGGTTATGCGGACATGATGGGCGAACTGCGTTTGTAGGTCATTTATATAGCCGATGAAGCTAGAAAATATGGACTTTTCCATTTTTAGCTATGCCCCGCCCAAATCTAGCTAAGCTCCACCCACATCTCGCTCGATTGAACGATAGAACTCCCTGACTATCAATTTCCAGAAAACCATACAGGCAAACCGCTAAATATTTTGAAACTAATTTGACTGGGCGCTGTTGCTGCCTATGGCAGCAACAGCGTCCAGTCAAATTAGTTTCATTTCCATACAATTCGTACAACGTGTCGGACTATTAATCGTTAAAGACCGACTATATCGAATCATTCATGACGTCATGATTATGACGTCATCATACACGTCACGTATTTGATTATGACGTCATATGATGGATGGATAAACTTGGAAGGTCCATTACTCCATGCTGTGAGACTCCGTTTTCTTAAACTTGTACAGCTTAATTACTAGTGTTTCCATAGAGCATCACTCTTGCACTTCGCTGGACAAAGAAGCAATTTATCCAGTTGAGCATGGTTCCGTGAGTCACACTCTGAGAAACCATCAGGCGCAAACATTCTTTCTAAATTTGTAAAATTATTTCCTGATAACGCAAGTTGCTGAGCCCATACAGGGTCCTGCAAATGGGCATTTCTGCAGACCACAGTATGGACTGGTTTTGGAAGGTTTAAATTAAATACAATAGCCAGTAATATTGCAAAACAGCTTTAGCAGATTAAATTCCACGTTTTAACTATGACTCACATACAGGATACGTTCGTCCAGCGGTTTGTTTGTCGGTCGCATTCGTGACATTTTAGCGAAGCAACATTCGTACGCGCATACAAAGGCGTGCGCTCTTATAACCCTCTAGACGAGATATGTTTAAACATAGCGCTCTAACGTACAGCGCAGAATAATAACTAACTGGCGAGACGCGTGAACAGGAGCGTGACCAAAATGCAAAGCAAAACGATCCGGAAGTCAACGCCGGATTTTTTTTATTTCTTACTTGTGACACGCTCTTTGAAGATGAGGGCAAGCTCTACAGGGTAACAGTTAAATCAATAACACGACGGATCTCATATTCAATATCTTCAACTCTCTTCGGAAACTAGGATTTTCGCACTGTCATTGGTCAATTATTTGCTTTGGACTAATACAATTGCAGGAATAAATCTACTCTAAAGGGAAGAGATGAGTAAACGAACCCATTAATCATGGGGACTAGATCAGACAAACTATTTTACCGGTAAAGTCGCTGTCTTTCCTAGATTCAATGTTTATAGCGGCTATCATCAAAATCCGTCGACCCGTGCTGTTGGTTGCTCAAACTTGCTCGAAGGCTATTATTTTACTCTCTAGACACTTATTTATTTTTAAGCCATCGGGAAAGTGTAAAGCTCTTTATTGGATTTTGATAATTGAATTTACAGGAAATCACAAAAAATGGCAGAATAATACTATTTTCACGCAGATAAAGGACGGCGCTACAAATGACAGCTACGACGACACTTCAAGTACAATCAAGCTGATGTCAAATGACCACCTTGTTCATTGCCAAATTGAGGAATCCTGTTCCTCAGTTAATCATCTGACGTCATAATCAACTACGTGACGTGTATGTTGACGTCATAATCAATTACACCATGAATGACTCGATTTAGTTCGTTATAAATGCATAATGGGCCGTTGTACGAATTGTATGTCTTTTCTATTTTGAAACTGGTTTGACTGGGCGCTGTTGCTGCTATAGGCAGCAACTGTACCCAGGTAAATTAGTTTCAAAATATCAAACAGCTTACATGTATAGTTTGCTGAAAATTGAGATTCAGGGAGTGCGGGGATCGATCGATACCGACACGGTCAAAGCATGTGTGGGGCTTATCTAAAGATGGGCGAAGCATAGCTAAAACTGGATTCTTCCTTTATAGGCGCCTAATAGAAGGATCCATTTCTGCGTAGGTCCCGCCCATTTCTAGCTAAGATACACACAATTCTATGCGCGTTTGGAATCGATTTCAAACTTGAATTCCTATAATCTAAATTTCATGGTATGCTTTCATATATTTTGAAACTAAACTGACTGACGGGTGTTGTTGCCTAGGGAAGCCATATCTCTCAGTCACATTATTTTCAAACTAATCAAAAGAATGCTTATTAAATTGTAAATTCATCCTAAGCATATAATCCGTACACTTTGAGAGGGATCTTTTGTGACGTAAGCTAACACGGGACATATTAGATTATGACGTCAGCTACTTGAGTGACAGATCGGATCGCTCTATTGCATTGACCTGTAAATTAGTAATGCTTAGCTTATATAGCAAGAACGCGAACATTGTTTAAAGGTGCATATTCACATAAGAATGCTTGAAAATAAAATGTTAAAACTGTATACATTTAGAGGATTAAATTATGTGACTAGATGTAATGCAGCTAAATTAATCTTAACATATGATGATGTCAGTCCATATAAATTAATATAATTTTTAAGATTTGAAATTAAAATAGACGCACGTGTCCCTAATTCAAATTCACAACTTAAAAATTATATTAGTTTGTACGTAATGAATTCATCATATGTTATCCTAGATTACTCTGTTCCATATTCCATAGTAAGAACTACAAGCCAAGCTTTCATCTTAGAGCCACCAAGATGTGGCCACTAAAGACACAAAAGAGACTTGTGATACAAAATGCGTTGTTGGCCAGGAGCTGTTTAGTTTTTAAATATGGTCTAGCAGGCATGAATCGAGTATAGGGGGGGGGGGCTACCATCTTATTGTCTGTTGTCTGACGAGTTATCTCCAGGGATGTGCCAGATGCAGCAAAACAAACACACGTGTAATATGTATAAGGCAAATGCTTGGACAGATAAATGCCATGTTTCATATCATTTCAATTGTTATATCTCTTTCTTTCTTTTTTCTTTTTTTCTTTCTTTCTTTCTTCCTTTCTTTCTTCCTTCCTTCCCCCTCCCTTCCTTCCTTCCTTCCTTCCTTCCTTTCTTTCTTTCTTTCTGTACTGTCTTTCTTTTTTGTCTGTCTGCATGTTTGCCTGCCTGCCTGCCTGCCTGCCTGCCTGCCTGCCTGCCTGCCTGCCTGCCTGCCTGCCTGCCTGCCTGCCTGCCTGCCTGCCTGCCTGCTTGCCTGCCTGCCTGCCTGCCTGCCTGCCTGTTTACCTGCCTGCCTGTCTACCTGCCTGCCTGTCTACTTGCCTACATGCATGCATGCATGCATGCCTGTCTGTCTGTCCGGAGCTGCCTCTCAAAAACTACTGATTTGATCTGACCCAAATTTGAACACAATGAAGGGACTTGTGATGCAAGAGAATTTCCAGGCATTAGTCCTGATCTGGATACGTGCACCCGGATCCGGACCGGATCAAATTCTGTATCAGTAGATACCTCAGAAACTACTGGTACAGACAGACAGACAGATACGCACGCACGCACGCACGCACGCACGCACGCACGCACGCACGCACGCACGCACGCACGCACGCACGCACGCACGCACGCACGCACGCATGGGCGAATCATTGCTAGAAATGAATCCTTCTATTAAAGGAAAGGATCAGGGAACTAACATATGCTTTTGAATGAGAGCTTTATTAAATAATCAACGTATAGCCTCCCCCATCCCCCCCCCCCCGGTAAAAACAGAAATAAATCGGAATAATTAGAAAACGCAGCTAAATTCCATTTATGTCAGGAACCAATTAGTGGCGCAGCTGGACATATGCGCTCTGGTGTATGCCGAGCGAATAAATAATACCAGCTATAATACCCGGTCATATAAGCTCAGTCATATTCGCGTTAAGCTACTTCCTACAGGTAAAATACTGTATAGTTTTAAAACAATTTGACTGAAAGCCGTTGTTTCCAGAGAAGGTGTCTACGTTCAGTCACACGAAGGTCAAAATATTCAGTAGGCATAATATTGTGATCTTGTAAACCAGCAGTGTATTTTGAAATCAGTTGGACCGAAATTTTATGCTTCCGCCAGAAAAAAACTACTTTCAAATACAACGTTTTCAAAAAGATCAATGGTGAATTAGCAGTAGCGAGTTAATGACTCAACATCGGCGCCTATAGAGAATACTATTCATACTGCTTACAGAACTATATTCAGGTGTGCTTTCGTTATATTCAAGTTTCAAGTTTCAAATTTCAAGTTTATTGAAGTAATCACAGGTCACAATGTGCCATATGGCGATTACAAAACAATAGTTAATTTTTACAGGTCTGAGTGAGATTTGCCATTAAAAGATATTAGGCCTATGCATATCGCATACCTACACTAGCAGTTGACACATGGCGGCGTGTGAAGCGCCACCTGGTCACTAATTAGCTTCAAGTTCAGCGCTCCTAGATTTAGTAAATGCTTTTTCTCAAATAATCCTGATTCATTTCCATTTTTACCAATGGTAGTTTATTTAATATTGCATGAAATTACCAATAAACATAATTTGTTATTTTCCTTTTCCGTTTCTTTAACTAACAGTTAAATTAGTTTCAAAATATTCTACAAGATGATCATTATATAATAAGGAGTGTAATGCATTGACACTTACATGACATCACGCACTATCGCTCGAAGAGACAAAATGGTGGCGGTCACTGTTCAACATTTCCACGATATTACAAAGCAGATAATTGTGATACAGAAAAGGGAATGTGACAGAATATGAATGATATCGAATCTATAAAACCATAACCTATCAGTACAATACAACTTTTGAGATGAGATTAGCATCCCTTTAAATATAAGCTGGAAAGTACAGGTGAAAGATTCTCCCCTTGTCGTAACCCCGCCCCACCCCACCCCCATTTACATATTAGGTGATCGGATGCAAGCCCATTAATGCGTATTCTATATTTTATATTGTTATACACGCTTTTAATCACGGTTATAATCCTAGTGTTCAAATTTTGCTCGACCAGTTTCCCCCATAATGCATCACTCCAAATAGTATCGAATGCCTTCCCCAGATCAATAAATGCACAGAAGAGTCGTTTCCTTTGTTTTGCTGCTATTTCAATTAAGGAGAGGAAGTTTAATGTCCATCGATCAGATCGCGGGTCTGTGTAGGTTTATTTGCTCCGCAATAATTTCGATGTTCTTCGCATATTTGCTTAACCCGTTTCCGCGATTAATTCCACATATCTCATTTTCAAGGCAGCCATACAGGAAAACAGGTGAATATTTTGAAATTAATTTAACTGGAAGATAAGGCAGCAACGGCTTCCAGTCAAATTAATCTCAACATATTCAACAGAATCAATTCGTAAAGAATTTACTTTTTCAGGAATATGTCGGTGAAAGGGTTATCGCGTTAACTCTTTTAGCGCGAATACACCATTTGCAATGTATGAAATGTTATGGTTAAGTCTTCTGGTGTGCATTTGGAAGATATTGCAAAGTTAATTTAACAGGAAGTTGTTGCTGTCTGCGAGTTCTTGTTAAATTAATCTCAAGATAACCACCACTTACATATTTATTCTGAACCTGAGGTCCCGGGACTGCAGATGTCAAAGGGTTAAGGGCATAGCTCGACTAGAGAATGACAATCTACACAAACATGAATTATTCTCGCACAGTGGATGTATCCGATCTGTCACTCAAGTATCTGATCTTATAATCAATGGTCATTTCCAGTTTTATTCATGCCCCGCCCATCTCTAGCTAAGCTCCACCCACACCTCTCTTGTGTTGGGGTCGATCGTTCCCTGAACTCCCTGACTATCATTTTCCTGAAAACTATGCAGCTAAGTTATTAAATATTTTGAAACTAATTTGACAGGGCCCTATTGCTGCCTATTTGCAAATGGCAGCAACAGCGCCCAGTCAAATTAGTTTCAAAATATTCAACAGCATGTTTATTAAATATTAAAGACATACAATTCGTACAACAACTCTTAGTCCGCCACCAATTATGCGATAGTGACAAATTTATTTACGTCATTTATGACGTCATTGATTATGCCTTCATTCCACACGGCACGTAGTTGATTATGGCGTCATATGAGGGATGGCTAAACTGGAAAGGTCCATTACGTCATTAGTTAGCTGACCTCAGAATCACGATGACGTTAATCCATTACGTAGTGGAAACGTTCGTTGTGCACGGGCGTGTACGGGTTGTATGTCTATGGTGTATTTACAATTTAATAATCATTACGTTCAAAATTTTGAAAACTAATTTTACTAGGAACTGTTGCTTCCATATCGATTCCAATACGCATTAAATTGGGCGGTGGTCAGCTAGAAATGGGTGAGGTATAGCTAGAAATGGGTGAGGTATAGCTAGAAATGGGTGAGGTATAGCTAGAAATGGGTGAGGTATAGCTAGAAATGAATCCTAGGCCGTGTTCTCACTAGAGAGATAATCAGGAATAACGCCATACTAACGTATGGAGTTATTCCTGATTATCGCTCTAGTGAGAACACGGCCTTAGATTATCTTTCCAAGGACACTACATCCATTTAAAATCCCATTATTTTCGCGAAACTAGCACGTAGTTCGCATTCCTTTAACAACATGACAGCTTCAACTCGTATTGGCCCCGGGCCAGACGTAGAACGGCAAGAGATTCCCGGGCCATGACAACCAGATTGTGTCGACTATAGAATAATAATAAGGAGATTTAATCATGTCGATGAAAATAGATACTAGACCGCGCACTTCGGTTATCTGTTTGTCGACTCGAGTGTCACCAGTGTCACCGCCACGGGGCTATGCGCTTTCTGATCAAACTCTCGAACTATCTTGCTATCTCCAACGATATGATGTTAATCTCGTGGAGATCGAATCCCGGACGAAACAAATCACTCGCCGTGGCATTCCAACGGAATAAAGAGACACGTCAATGTGGCTTGGTAAAGTATTTAGCCTACACATAAGTGCCCGGATATACATTTCCAGTATGTCGGCTGTTGTGCCGCTCTATGGCCACTTACTTACCATGGCCGTGTGGTGAATCTTAATGCATAAATCCGACCTGTCACTCAAGTATATGATGCCATAATCAGCTAAGTCACATGTAGGCTGACGTCACAAACATAATGACGTATTATGACTCCGCCACGAAGCGCGAAATGTCCGTCAAGTGTACAAATATAATCATTCTGTTGACAATTTTGAAACTAATTTAACTGGGAGCTGTTGTCGAGCAGTAATTAAATAGCTACATTTCCAAAAGATGCCGTCAAATGAAATTCATGAGGATATGTCAGAAACAGTTGGAGTATATATATATATATATATATATATATATATATATATATATATATATATATATATATATATATATATATATATATATATATATACACAGTTTTTAAATTGACTATTTTATATATATATATATATAGATAGATAGATCTCTGTTGCAGAACAGAGTAAATCTGGAATGGACTATAAATATTCCTATATTGATCCTGAAAAGGTTGCCCCGATAGACAGTTTTGAAAAAGACTTGCGATTTGACAAATGATGGCACTTCTTTTTTGTCGAGGAGCCAGGAGCAGCTAAAATAAATTGGACGCAAGACCGACTACACGTCGGGCTGTTTGGGTGATGCATCCGGAACATTTCGCGCCCAGGTGTTCAGTCGAATTGTGGCAGCAACACTATATGACAGTCAATTTTCTATTAGGGTGTCGGGCTCAAGGTGCAAATCTGGAAAAATCCAGAAATTTATTTTCTCATCTCCTAAAGCCAAGATCCCTAAAACAAATGTTCCAAACATGATGATTTGCGTCTTCGTATTGCTGCTTCAGTAGCTCAAGTCATCTAGAAAAAAAAATCACAATATTCCATGAGAATTGCTGTGGTTTTTGATTTTCGACTGTAATTCTGCGAGTGTTGTTCAATGAACCATCAGTTTACCAGTGCGGTTAACCCTTATTGTCTCAAAATACTATTTATTTCAATTAACCATTTAATTGCCAATACTTTTCAAGTAAATTGAAATTTTTTGATTTTTACAGCCAAAAAGAATATTCTTGTAAATTTAAAATTAAAATTTACAAAAAAAATTGATTTCTGTTATCCTTCAAATATATTTTTCATCAAAAGTGTAATGGTCAAGAAAATAAATATCTCTGCTTAGCCAGTGTTCAATTTCAGACCAAGCAGAGTATCTTTGAAAATTTACCACTGGAATGACTGGCTCGGTTAGGGAGCCAGTCATTCCAGTGGTAAACTTTCAAAAATATTCTTATCTTAGCCTGTAAATGGACATTTGTTAAGATCACTGCAGAGGTCGTTTTTGACCAACTTGACCATTAAATGGTTAAGTTGACTCAAGAGGAGTTAAGGATAGTTATTCCATTTATATAATACATACAAAAAAATGTTGACATCTCCCTATATAAATATTTCCATCTCCCTTCCATTACTCCAAATATCATTATGCACTTCTTTAGAAATGATATCCCAAATTGCTGGACTGGGTTCAACGGGATGGAATCCCGTGCCTCACCATCCGTCACTAAACATGGTCACTGTCCGATGATGAATGGTTCTCTGCCTGAGCCTTGTAGCATGCACACACTACTCAAACAAGTGCAGAAGATAATGCTACAGCTTGACCAACAAAACATGTCATCATTTTCAACTTGGCAATCTGCACGAAGGCTACTAATCTACAAAGGCGCCACCCCTAGCGGTCTGATGGCATGGTGATTGTGGGTGGATTCCATATAGCACTCAACCAGCTGGTAGTGATTTGGAAAATGTTCGAAGAGTAAGGGATGGCATATCTTCTCGTTGAATCCGGAATCTATGGAACCAACACAGAAGCAACCCTACTGACAGGAAAATCCTCCAACTGTTGGGATACTGGAGTGTACGAAGAAACC
The DNA here is from genome assembly GCA_034401795.1 of Chaetoderma sp. LZ-2023a. Lineage (NCBI taxonomy): Eukaryota > Metazoa > Mollusca > Caudofoveata > Chaetodermatida > Chaetodermatidae > Chaetoderma > Chaetoderma sp. LZ-2023a. The sequence continues at coordinate 8,584,677 of CM067365.1, forward strand.
AAACCCTCAGTGCACATAGCTATACCTGCCAGATAGATGACCTGCTCACATGTTATCAGAGTATCTGTGATGACATGGCCGATGCCCAGAAGTTGAAGTCACTCGTGAGATCTACAGGACAGCAGAGAAGACAGCATCAGAACTCTCCTATTTCTGGGATACCTACATTGAGATGCTACCGTTGCTGGTCGAGTTCATTTACGCTGAGAGAGAGAGAGAGAGAGAGAGAGAGAGAGAGAAAGAGAGAGAGAGAGAGAGAGAGAGGGAGAGATTCTGGGAGTTATACTGAGCGGCTGTAGCCAGAAGGGATCCATAATTTTACGTTATGGACTGCCCAAATTACTCGCCACGGCTCCATGTATGCCACTCTCACATGCATCAACTGCACGAGAGGTTCGCTGAAGGGTACGAAGAGGGCAATGAATGGTAACTATGCTATCTGCTGATAGCACCAGACATACATTCGTATCTGAACCGACATGAAACTAGATCAGTTCATCGACCCAGGCTCTCAGGCGAGATGTGGATGGTGGGTACTAGCAAAAAGCAAGAGGCCCTAGACAAATGGTTCCTGACAAGCCACGAGCTGGCTACATGGGCATCTGCTACACTGTGCGATACACATCACAATGAACAAGTCAGAGCACCCAAGGATACTGGCCCGCCAGAAGAAAGAGAGATGGAGTTGATATTCAGAGGTTGGTGTCTAAATTTAGATCTGGTGTTTTAAAAAATCGATTTCACATTAACACTCTCAAGAAAGATTTTCAGATTCTCGTCAATTTTATCTCTGACCATAACCTGTCGCACCATGCCTCACGGCAGAAAATGACATTGGACATGAGGAACTGAACATGTTTGCTAAGAAACGCACAAGCAGCAATGATAAGTCCTTCTGGGAAACCATGACACACAGGAATATCAAGACGTTTGCATCAATGGCAAAGCGGTAGACTCTAAAGGCAGTCGAAGACAAGGAAGCTGCTCTCATCAATGCTGCTACAAATATTTTTGGCAGACTACGGATTGTCGCTAAATCCGGAGATGTCAACATGAAGAAAATCCTTGCAAATGAGCTATCAGCCGTGCCGTGTGCACTGACACATTCTGGTGGAAGGTTGCATACGACTGTGAAGAGCCACTGGCTAGCTGAGTTGGAATAAATGCTGACCTGTTGCCCAAACATACCTTTAGTGAAGAGCCACTACTCATGGATATGTCATTGATGCAATGGCCATGCTCCAAATTATGAACTTTGTTAGCGACAAGACATTTGGACAACTGGCGGAAAAGTACGATGGAATTATAGCCTAGAATACCTGGCACTCGGCCACCAATTGCTCCTTGGCAGAGGCGTAAAAATGGAAAGGAGTGCAGTTTTATTATAAAAGCACAAGTCCCCCATCACTGGAGTCTGATCATGACGCGGTAGACAAGATGCTTATACCGCACATGCACAATGCTTCAAATGACCATCCCCAGGTGATTATGCATTCACCAGACATAGACGGTGCTGTAATATGTATATATCTGAACAACGCAATGATGTGGTAGAAAGTTGGTTTCGTACATAAGTAAATCAAAGGCCACGATACATTAGACAGTCCAATTGCTCCAGAAGTATGCAAAGCACGCGCATCCTTGTATGCGCTTACATGATGTAAATCGACAAGTACTTTCAGTGGCATTGGGAAGACGACAACTGTGAGGCAGCTTCACAACGAAGAGCAGGAGATGCTGTAGGATATTAGCCAGCTGATAGCCGATACTGTCTATACATGCCGACAGCGTGTGCGCTCTCTGTAACATATCGTGTAGATGTTGATACATCAGATGAAGTCAGATATTGTATGCATCCAACCAACTTCTATCAACTTCCAACTTCCAGCTACACATTCATCGAGATAACTAACTTTAATACTTCTGGAGGAAACACCGATCACTAGCCAAGCATTATCAAAGCCAGATAGTAATGGCGGGAACACCCTCGATGGAGCTCTTCAACACACCCTACTGTTCATGATCACTACCCAGTGATAGTGTATGAGATATTGATAATGTTGTGACATTTTTATTTCAAACAGATAAAACATGTTTAAGGCCAGTACGAACTTGTTTTAGTATTGATTGACTAAGCCAGTCATTGCAAAAACAACACTAATGTTGATGTAAATTTCGATGGCATCGATAATCATCATATGCAGACAGATAATTGTTTGCGGTTACTGGGCTTTGTAATTCGGAGGTACCCAATGATAATGTCAATAATCTTTTATTAAATCAAGAAGTGTCAACACTTTATGCTTTCCGAAAGAGTAGCTAGATGGAGTTATTAGCTTTAGCTGATTTTGGCAGACTGATTGCTCATTCAGATACATTATTGCAGAAATACAGCAGAAAAAAAAAATCTCTTGATTTTTTGTGATTTTTTCACATTATATAGCATTACATTCTGAAAAACTGGAACTAGTGAAACAACAATACACATACTTATCTCATATCAACATGGTGAGAACATTTATCTTAGGAATTTAAGCTTTGGGAGCGGAGAAAGAAACCCCTGCTGATTTTTGTTCAGATTTGCGCCTTGGCTGCCACCCCTAATAGAAAATATATTGTTACTTCCACAAATTAACTATACATCAGGGCTAGAATTATTTCCGAGCCACCCCAACAGCCTAATATGACAAACAGCCTAATGGGACAATCAGCCTAATGTGATAAACAGCCTAATGTGACAAACAGCCTAATGTGACAAACAAACTATGAAAATGGACTCCTGGTATATTTGTACAGATCGTTGCATGACGTCTCGCTTGTAACCCTTTGAATTCTGAAGGTCCAGATTCGTGATTTTTCTGCAATCCTACAGACAAGCTGTTGTATATTTGTGAAAACAAATTTGCCAGGAAGCTGATGTTTCCACACCTCACAGTTACATTCGCTTCAAATATGTCCAATAGAGAATTTCCAACGTTATAAATGATATTTGGAATTAGGCTATTCGGATTCAAAGGTTTAACAACCACTATCATCTGACCCCATATGCCAGTGTCCGCTATATACAAGTTTTACTGTAATTGAATAACTAAACAAATAAGCATGTATGGACAATTGCGGAAATGAGGTCTGAGAGAGGCGCTCGCCACTTCCCGTTTGCCTCGGCTTGATACATTTTATGAAATTGAAACCACGGGACTGGCTGACGCAATTCCGCTGTAAAGTGTTTATAGTGTACACAGCTGACACGTTGTGACGTATTGCGCGACACACGCACGCATGCACGCGCACACACGTACGCACGCACGCACGCACGTGCTCACGCACACACATGCACGCGCAGTTAGCGCAGCTGCTGTGCTCCTATTACAGGAGTAATTTACAGAAACAACAAGAAGAAGAGTAATCGATAAGGAACGATAAGGAAGAGGCGAGATTTAGCTTCTGACAATGGTGCCCACGGATCATATTGACAGAAGTTTCATAGTAGGGTCATATGTAATGTGGTAGTGAGATGGGTGGACCAAAATTATGATCTTCATGGATTGTTTCGCATTATTCGAATTTTCTTTCAGATTTCCCGCACGCACGCGCGCGCGCACGCACATACACACACGCGCGCGCGCGCGCGAAACGCGTGCACGCACACAACCATGTCAGAATATTCCACGCATATGTTTCACCTATCCAAGACCTACAACTACATTGCATGAGTTCCCCGTCGTTTGATCCAGTCACCTGTAATTTCAACCCAATCGCGACATAATGAATTTTTGAATACCAAATTCATGTCGCAAGCAACCCCTTCGGAAATCCTTAATGCGGTGGCCAAGAACCGATACAATTATAGCCAAATTCTCTCTCTTTACCTCGTGCCTTTCGCCCGATGTGATTTCCCACAACCCCTTCATACGTCTCCAGCCTTTGATGGATTCCTCGCGCATTCCATCTCTCCTCGTTCACGAAGCGTTTGCTCTGACTCAAATACCCAACAGTCAATATCACCCATAAAGTGCAGAAATCTACCTTTAAAGAGACGGTATCCAACCTTCCAATAGTTCTTCGTTTCAGCTTGGAAATATCTCATTTGTGATTTTAGTTTGTCTTTGATCACGCATAGTTCCCGACTGTTCCCAGTCCGTGTTCTCGCGTCCGCTGTCACCGTGTTTTCTTCCAGTCCAATTTACTCTTCCATGTGCTTTTGATTGTTACCAATGTAGCGACCCAATACTCAATTTGGCCCGTTTGTAAGCGGCGCAAACCCATATACCAATTTTTTTATTTTATCGGCGCGCCCGTTTTTAAACGGATCAGGCCCATATGTCAATGTCAAACCTGCGCCAATAGGCAATACATCCATCCATTCATTAACTCCGTCTTACTGATAATTTCATTGATCCATTAAGTTTGTCAGACACGTCTGTCAGTATGCGTGTGTTGCTAATTTATTTGTTCGTCTATCAATCATTCTGTTCGTTCATTTACTCATTCTTCAGTCGGTTAGTAAATAATTCTGCATGCATAAGAAAACGAATCAGGCGTACACGCCTGTGTATACATCAGCAAATTCGGGACAATGGCCCTTTCCGGTTTTAGTTATGCCCCGCCCATCTCTAGCTAAGCTCCACCCACACCTCGCTCGTGTTGGGATCGATCGATCTCTGAACACCCTGACTATCAATCTCCAAAAAACTACACGGGTGGGCTTTTGCATATTTTGAAACTAATTTGACCTGGTGCTGGTGCTGCCTAAGGCAGCAACAGCACCCAGTCAAATTAGTTTCAAAATATTCAACAGCATGTTTATTAAATAGCAAAGAATTACAAAGACATACAATTTATACAACGTGTCGGACTCTTTGAGATTTGATGACTGGCTATATGGAACCCTTTGTGACGTAATGATTGTGTCGTCATCATACACGCGCTGAGCTGATTATGACGTCATACGAGGTCAGATGATGGATGGATACTCTGGAAAGGTGAATTGAATTGATTCAAGCCGCTGATTAATCCATTGTTTCAGTGTGATTACACGTAATGTCTGTACTTAAGGATCAAAGTGATGAGATGTTTAATAACGCAAGAACAAAAAGTGACTAACATTGAGTAGAAATCGCATGTTATTGGACTACATTCATAAAAACTTTAAATAATGCTCACATTAAAGAAATTTTAAATCGTCTCATAGAAAATATTGTAGGGCAAGAAAATATTTTTGAAAACTTAGCAGCATTTATTTATGCACACTTTAAAACAGCATTTTCATTCAGACAATGTGTACGTCACAACTCGCCAAGGGATTACCCACGCATGGCATATAAAGATTCAGCGAATGGCTACGATCCTGCTTGATAAATTGTCATATGGGCCAGCGCCATTTACAACCGGGTCAAATTGGTTATCTTATTGGCTCATTACACTAACATTCTCAGAAATTCCTTGAATGAGCTGGGACAAACCAGCACCACATTCGTCACAGGTTTCATCAATTCGATTTCACGGACAGCAATATATCCTTCATTATAGCCTTGCGTTCCATAAGGAAAACAATCCAGAACGTTTTGCCAATCCGCAAACTATTGCCAATCTGCTGCTTTCGCAATAATTATATCATATAATATACAAAACGAGAAAAGCCGATTTTGCAGGCGCATGACCCTCTGGAGCGTTTTCCCTACGGAACGCAAGGCTGATGTAACTGGTTTAATCATTCCACTGGGATATACAAACAGATTTTCGTGGATTGTTTGACTTCTTTTTCTTTGATCTGTCATGTCGAAATTACACCGACGCCCATCAATAGTAACAGTTAATTCTGCTTCTGCAGGAACCACATCTTCAAAAACATTTGCCCTGTAACCAGTTGGTCTCCTGACACCGACGTCCTCGTCCTACTCATGTACCTGGTATCCCATGGTAATCTTGAGCCACTGACCCAACTGAATCTCCAGACTGGGTAAGGGGCAAAGCATCGGGAGATACACGTGTGCGAGCAGGCGCAAGCAGTTGGGAGGCCGAAGAGTATACTTCTGCTGGGCTTTCATCACTTCACATGGGCAGATTAGGGATGGAAGTTTGTCTGAGTCTCTAAAAAGACGTGGTTGACTGTCTTTCTATCCCTTGATGAAAATGACCCGATCGTTGAGACCTTCACCCACCTATGAGAACAGCCAACATCCATAACAACCACAGATGAGAGCGAAACCACGTCAGTCATGGCAGCCAATCTTCAATAACTGGAGACATTCGTGTGGAACGTATATGCTCCGAAAAGCTCAAACCAAGTTCTACCTGAAATTCGCTGGGAACTTCTCAGATCAACACATCTTGAGAGTTAGGTGCATCTCCTTCAGTTCAGTTCCATTCGCGACACCTAAAATAGTTTTTCACTAACTGTTCCATTATCTACGCGTGTATCTCTGTCGCATAGTCACCTGGTACCATAAAAACATAGACATGCTGACTCTGGGAAAACTGAAAATGAAAGGTTATACTAAGTTATATTTTTACAAAAAAAACCCCAGATCTATCCGTTCACTCTACAATGAAACCTGCTCATATCGACCATCTGATTTTGGGACCAGAAGGTGGTTATGATTTAACACGAGTGGTCACTGGTCACATCAACAAAGAAAAATCATGAGCCATGCTATTCTCACTGTCCACCAAAACCAAGGTTGGCAATCTGACACTGGGCGGTACTCCACTCGAGTACGAGGACCATCAGACATACCTGGGAGTCACCTATGACAGAAGATTAACATGGAAGGAGCACATCCAGAACGCAGAGGCAAAGGCCAGAAGAAAGCTAAACATCATGAGGAAGCTGGCAGGAACAAAGTGGGGTGCCAATGAAAGGATCCTCAAGACCATCTACCTAGGTGCCGGACGACCACACCTTGAGTATGGATCCAGCTCGTGGATGACAGCAGCTAAATCTCGTCAACAGAATCTCGATAGAGTACAAAACCAGGCACTGCGCATCATCACTGGTGGAATAAGATCAACACCTATAGAAAAAATGGAGCTGACAGCAGGCATCCCCCACTTAGCAAAGGAAGGGAATGCAAAGCACTGATTCAAGCTGCAAAGTTCAAATCGTTCAACAACCACCCGATGAAGATCAGGCAAGTACAGCTGTCATCAGGAAGACTTAAAAGATCAAGTTTTGTGAAAGAGACAAAAGCACTTCAAGGGAAACACGAAGAAATGTTGCCAGCACAAATAGAAGACCCAAACCACACCCTTGATCCTCCACCCTGGGAAAACAAACTAGAGAGCATAGCTATTCGGACCACAGTACCTCATCTCACAACCAAAGATTAACACAGTGATGTGAGCAAGAAGGCCCTGACCCTAGCCGTGCTGGAAGAAATGTACCTTCAGGAGACATGGATAAGGATCTACACAGATGGATCAGCCAAAGATGCAATTAGGAGCGGAGGTGCCGGACTGCACATACAGTACCCAAACGGACAACATGAGTCAGCTGCAATACCGACAGGCAAACACTGCACACACTACAGAGCTGAAGTCGAAGCACTGGTTCATGCAGCTAATACCATCAGCAGAACAGCAGACCCTATTGCACAGATTGTCTTTTTATCTGATGTCCGCTCCGTCCTTAAGGCTATCACCAAAGGTAAGCTGCCACAACTTGAAGAAGCACTACAAACCATCAAATGCTTTCGGATAGCACTGCAGTGGATCCCCTAAGACTGTGGAGTCCAAGGAAATGAGGAAGCAGACAAGATGGCAAAGGTGGGTGCAGAAGAGAATCAGACAGAAAACATGGTTACCCATACAGAGATGAAGACTTTCATCAAGTCACTCTATAGAACACCTCAATCAGAAGATGCCTACCATTATCTCTCGAGGCCATAGCAAGTGATCATTTTTCTCCTCAGAACTGGACACAACAGACTAAACCAACACATGTACAGGCGGTTCCACCTTACGACAATGCCCGCTTGTCCTTGTGGAGAAGCAGAACAGACCACAGAGCACATACTTCAATGTTGCAGTACGTATCAGCTGCTGAGAGAAGAGATCTGGCCTTTGTCAACCTCTTTTCTTGAAAAGCTGTATGGGCCTGTGGAAGAACTGCAGAAAACCACAGATTTCATCTTGAGAACGGCTCTCCAAGTGTGATACCAGCGATCGAAAAGAAGAAGAAGAAGATGACCACACATCTTAAAGAGCCACCATATCGTGGCCACAAAGAACCGCTAACTCATTAACTGACTATAGTAAATGAACAAATTTCTTAATAGCAACCGACATTTACTGGTCCATGTCGTGGCCGCTATGGGCTTGTTAAGTGATGACGTATTTCCGGGTTCAGCTCGATTGTTAAACACACAAAACAGTGTTTTTGTTTAACAACAAATGCTGACGCCATAAACACGCACTTATGATGTAATAAAGCAAAATACACACATCCGGGTTGCAGATCACGTGCATATTAACCCGGATGTGACATACAATTATAGCTGAGAATCTTTGTGTTTCTGATTGCCATTTTCTATCCTGATCTGTGTTCACCTACCGCATTATCAATTCATGAATCCATTTCCTCACTCAATCATATGATGTCATAATCAACTACTTTGACGTGTAGGCTGACGTCAAAATCATGACGTCATGAATTATTCGAAATAGTCCGTATTTAGCGCTTAATAGTCCGACACGTTGTACGAATTGTATGTCTTTTCCATTTTATAAACATTCTGTTGAATATTTTGAAACTACTTTGACTGTGACCACCCAGTCGAATTAGTTTCAAAATATTCAACAGCTTACCTGCATAGTTTTCTGGAAATTGATGGTCAGGGAGTTCAGAGATCGATCGATACCAACACGAGAGTGGTGCGGGTGTATCTTAGATATAGATGGGCGGGGCATAGTTAAACCTGGAAAGGTCCAGTGGTTTTATCCGTGTTTTCGATGCCCCTCTAAGTCTCCATGTTGCTGGTTGCCGGTTGTACGGTGTGTAAATGATAATTCGCTGTACTGCGGGAATCTTGTATAGCTGCTGAAATGTTTTATGTGAGGCTTGTTTGGCCCTCTGTCACTCATATCAGCCAAAAATGGCTTCTGCAGTGGTCTTGAGAAATGTTCATTTGCAGAGCAAGAGAAAGCTATTTTTGAAAATGTACCGCCTGAATGACTGGCTCGATAACCGAGCCAGTCATTACAGTGGTAAATTTGCAAAAAATAGTCTTCTCGTGGGCTGCGATTTGATATTTTCTATGAGAAAATTGAAATTTTCTTGAACATATTCGAGGGGTAATGGACCAATTCCCGGACTAATAATAGATTTACCGTAAACTAAAATTTCTTAATAGCCCTATGCTACTAGTAGGGGTCAAGCATTGATTATTTTAGCATGACTGTCCAGTGGCCAGCCTTAAAGTAACACTATCTTGGCCATAATAGAGTCATTGAAAACGGAAATTTATTAATAGCACGATGTTACTAGCGGGCGTTCAACACTGCTTCTTTTCTTAAGGAATCAGAACCATACATACAATACAGTACGTTAGCACTGAAAATTCCCACGGCCAAATAGATGCCACCTGTCCAAGGATAACTCCAAAAAAGGCTGAAAAAGACACCCTAGGGCTATTCGGTAACTCGGGCCCATAGACCCTTCCCAGTCATAATTACAATACCTTAAACAGGCAAGAATATCTTGTACAATATCTATTTATACAATATCTTAAACATAAAATCAAGAAATCCAGTCAAGAATATTTTTTTCAAGGGAGACAATCACACAAGACCGCGTTGATAGGTGGATAGAAATTGACACGAACCCGGACATTTTAATTAACATACACATTTTTGTTTTAATCACTTCAGTATGAACCAAAATAGCTGCCAGAAAAAGGCTCCCAAATTCCCGCATGGGTAAATGCGTTTTTATGGTAAATTCAAGATGGCCGCCCTAACGATGGGTAGGAGCCATATAAAATGTCATTTAAATAAAGAACTCGCGATTTTCTTACATGTAATTATTTTAAAATAATTAGAACCAAATAATAAGCTACAAATTCCATGCAATGCTTATGAGTTATTCTTTAAAAAACAACATAATACGCCTACACGTTAAGGTAGAGCATCCGACGTTAGATTGCTTATGTAGTTGCCTCTTCATATTTCGAACTGTTTTGGCAGTGGCCTTCACATTTACAATGGATACTGCATGCAATGCCTTTATTAGAACAGCTACACGATGAACACATCCGGGTAGAGCTAGTGCACTGGCACCGGATATCACGAAGTAGTTCTAAGGATGCTGGCTTCTTGTCAGTGTTAATTGTTGTTACTGATCCATTTTCTACTTTATACCCATATTCTTCCTTGCCCAAGACAGTATTTAGGTAACACCATGTACTTACCACGTGATGTACCCGAAGACTATGGAAGTAAGCTGCTCTATTTGTGGTTGGCATACTTGCAACCGGAACATGTTTAGGATAGACTGCAGTCAGGTATCAGAGATTGTCTAACCCATCACTCTTGACCCATCACTGTACACAGATTTAATGAAAGATTCCCCCCATAACTTTTATGTCTTCCTTTGGGTCACCGAATACAATGATGTCTTTTCGCAACATTTCTGATGATTGAAGAAGCTTGAGTTGTTTTATTCTGCCCATGCCGTATAAAGCCGAAGTTGTATCACATCCAGACATACCATGGGCAAATGGGAGACACATCAACAATTCTCTACCTAGCTTCGCTTTTGCCACTTTGATGCATATTTTTTGTTGTCTTGCCTGTAGGAAAATATCAGCAGAACTGCTTGCGTGATAGAGAGAGATTGTTGCTATTGGTATTTGTGACAATTCTAATGCCTTCCTCACAATCACCACATCAGCATCACCTTCCTCTTCTGCATGCTCTGCTCCTAAATCAGCATCTGTTAAATGCTTTGCGAGTAGCTTTATGGCGATCCTCTTATGATATGTTTGACAGAAACGCAGCTTTGTCTCCTGGAACAGGCGTGTTGTCTTGTATAGCCACGTCAGGGACAACTACTTGGTGAAGCCGCTGTCGCCTCTGCTCTTGATCCTTGGTTATTGCGGTATCATAGCTGTCAAAGCTCACCCATATTGGCACTCCAACTCTTCTGTCACGTATTACGTCAGACACGAATACGTTGCATGCATTCTTCATTGCACCAACCTTTGGCCAGGGTACCCGATGCAAAAGAGCACATCCATCATATACTCTTGCTGCTGGCTCTAAAACCTCTTGCTGTACAATCGCAGGATCCAGTTGAACTATGTGGCTTGCCAATTAAGATCTTTTAGCTTTTCTCTTAGTACCATCATCATGGAATAGGGCTGGGCATACCGTTACAAGTTCAAATCCAAATACACTTTGGTCTGGAGGTCCAGAAACATAGACAGTGGAGATTAACCGATCGTAAAGCTCTTGGGAAGACATATGGACATCTTCCTTTCCAATTTTTACAGGCTTCGCATGATAGCAAATGTCACAGCCTGATCTGCCTTCTTCAGTGTAATATCACCAAATCTCTTTTCATTCAACTTCTCATGAATCCTCTGGCCAATGTTAATGGCATCGTCAACAGTAACACGATGTTCAGCAATCAGTCCTGTTGCGATATTTATCATCTGGTGATCATCAACTGTGAAAGGAATGTGTTCCCTGAGAAATGACGTGCACTTCTTCAAGTCTTATAGATCACATCTCATGCTTGTGGGGTGAACTTCTCTGTGCAGTTCTGACCATGTCCCGCTGAATTTTTCAGTCAATGATCTGAGAGCATACGTGTACTGCGCAATTACATGTGCCGTACGAAGCCATTTAGTTCTAGCAGAATCCTTGCGTGTTATGTTTATCAGCCCACCTTGTGCCTTTCCAATCCTCATTAGGTACTGCTCAATTGTCATATCAGACCATGTACCACTCCAATACAGCTGTTCATTTATGAGTACCGTAAGAGTTCCTCCAGGCATTTGCATAGCTCTTGAGAATGCTGACGGTAAAGGCGGCAACACTTTGTGTAATTATTGTGTCCAGCATCAGCGAACAATGGCAACATTTCTTGTGTGCTTTTAAATGAAGCCCCCAGTTCCCAGTATGCGCAGCCCTGATGAACAATCTCACAGTAGCAACACAGTCCATGAATAGCGACCACAATTTCCCTGTTTTTTATTTTTCTACGCATTTCCTCAAGTCACACACTTGCTTGCATAAATCCTGCAAATGTTCATTGTTGCAAACATCATCTGTTGAAAGATCATGTGACAAACGATATTTGCATACATTGTGTAGCTCTGACAACATGTCATCTGTTGACATATCGTGTTGACATTCAGAATGCATGGCAGTGGTTTCTATATCAGTTGCTGCGTCTATATCATGTTCATCATCTTGCAACTCTGTGAATGAAGGTTCATTATATGTATCATCGAATGTGTTGACAGAAACATATTTTTCTTCGTGTGGTTGGATTAATCAAATATGCAATGCAGCATCTGTTAGGAGACATGCTCTCAGTGGCTTTGCGTAGAATTTTCCCTCCATCATTCTAGGTATGGAGTTTCTAGCATAGACAGTTGCACACAATTCATCTAGCCCACTTCTGTCCATGATCTTACAGCCGGCGCCGAGAAAAGACATCAGGTGGTGGAAACCGCCCAAACATATATACATATTTACAAACTGTGGGTAATTATCCTGCTTAATCTTGTATGCTTTTAAGTACAATGGCTGATCAAAGGTTATGGTTGCGCAACACATTCCTGCTTTTATAGCTTGGGATTGCAGGTATGCCATTGTACTGTAGACAGCTTCATTTGTGCCTGGATTGAGTGGTATCATGGGGTTGTAAACTACCGCTGTAAGGTGAAAATCATCACCTGTAATTATGTCAGACATAAATCCCTGCCAATTTGGTGATTGAGGTATAAGGCAGCTAGAGTAAAGCCACAACATGTCTAATCGGATATATATATATATATATATATATATATATATATATATATATATATATATATATATATATATATATATATATATATATATATATATATATCAAGAGATAAGCAAATAGGCTTAATTTCCTGATCATTACATCTGGCATTAATGATTTAACAGGACACTTGTCTGGCTGGATGAAAACCCCAAAATCACCAGTTTGTTTGATTTCATCAGTAGTCACATTTTTACGGCAAATTGCCTTCACCGAGTTTACTCTGCATTCAGCAGAAGTCATTGTTTGACAGGCAATTATTCCCATCACATGGGTTGTATCGTGCCCGGAAATGGTATCCTCATTATAATCAAAGTTGTCAGCAATCCATTGACAGAATTCCCCTCCTTCAGCCCTCTCGAAAATACCAGGACACAGTTGTTCAACAGACGTGCTTTCAACTGCACATCATTGAAATGCAATCACTTGATCATAGGAGGCACTGTGCCCCAGCAATGAAAGCGCATCAATGATCACGCAGGATCTGGTCGATTGGTGGATAAAGAACCCAATAGATAACAACAGTGGTGATATATAAGACTGTTTTCCAGCTGCTTGCATAATAACATGGCAAACGGACACCATTATCAGTTTATTTTTCAGCTTAGCCGAATCACTACGAGGTTCGGAATAGATAGACGAAATGAGATGTTTCAGGTTATCAGATACCTCGAACACAAGCTTTTTAAGGTTTAAGCTTGAAGGGTTTGGATACACATCTGTTGATTGCTCCATCTCTTTGATACTTTGCTTAACCATAGACCCAGCAAGTTTCAAATGTCGCTCATTCTTGTTGATGCTGCATATGCTTCATGGATGGGAGATGATGATGTACCAGTTAGTGTGACCACGGTTGTCTTGCCTTCAACACAGGATATTGTCACGTCGTTTCCAAAGTGCTCGAGAAGCCGTCGTTGTATGTGTTTTATGCTGTATGCGGGTACATCATTGGCAAGAAATTGGTCAATTGCAAGCGGAGATCTTGCAATGTATGCTGGTTCTGATTCTGTTCTCGTTCGATAAGCCAATTGCACAGTTGGGTGAATGCTTTATTATTTATTGCATCAAGGTTCCGCGTATTGCTATATGAAGCAGCACATGAGATGGTGTATTTACAAGACATGAATTCGTGCCTGCATTGTCGATGGTATTTGGTCGGCACAGCACAGCGATTGCCTGCGAAAATAATTCTTGCTTTCACATTATCTGCAATTGGGTCATTTCTTTTTCGCAAGTACCCAGCAAACTCTGCTGAAATCTTACCAACATACTCAATACTGCTTATTTGGGAACATCGTTCAGGGTCACACCGGGCAGCATCAAAGTCTAGTTCCTTGGAACATATCAAACAATGAGCATGATAATCATATGGGGTAGATTCTGATTGCAGTGTAGGGGTAGATGGGTGTGAGCCTTCATTGTCTCGCTCTTCATTTTGCGCTTTTGAAATATTTTTAGATAATTTGTAGTGCTTATAACATTTATCATGCACATAGTGTTCACTAGAGGAAGACTGTTGCAAGTGAATGTCATCTCCTCATAGTGTGGATGCATTAATCAATGACATACGGCCTTTTTGACCGACCTTTCTACATTTGCTATCGTTAAACTCGCTACAAACGACATATAACTCTTTTTGTTGAGGTTCAGCCATCATTTCAACTTGGATGAAAAGTAAAGTAAAATTGACTTCGATTCTTAGATAACGCAATTGAAAAAGTGATTGACTTGAATTGTTAAATCAAACAATATAAAAATCGCTTTCGATTTACTTTAATGACGACTTTCTAAATTTATCCTGGTCTATATATTATTGCATAAAATGACATATTTTTGTCAGGCATACTTTTGTCAATAATTTAGGATCTAGTATCAACGTTGCGCGTGCTTAGATCTTTCTACATCGATGCGTGTGGTATTTATAAGGCATTAGTACTTGCTTTTATTAAGACAGGTGGCTGCTATAGACAGGTTTGACTGTATAAAGTTTATTTTATATTATTATTTTTATAATTATGTTTACAAAACACCTGATCTGTTCTTATGTAGACAGCACCGGCAGATAGTAAGCCTGATTTCATGATATCTAGCAGAACACATTTTGAGTGGTAAATTTCCTGGTATTTGGTTGGTCATGTTCAAAGGGTTAAAAAAAACCCAAGTTTCCCCAAAGGAGAAGTTGGGAGCCTTTCTTGTGTGTACACTAGACAGTCATAAGATTAGTCTTGGCAATAAAATTTGTCTGTTAACCAAAATGTCTGGGTTCAGCTATTTTTTTGTCGATTTCTATTCATCTATGACACGCCCCCCTCCACCCCCATCCCACCCACCCCACCAACTCGCCTTACAATTGATCTTTGGCCTGAGGTGTGTGTGGGGGGTGGGGGGTGGGTGGGGGCAAACACCTAAGACCTTGTGGACCCGAAAAAGTGTCATTATTCATTTATCTGACAATTAATATTTGGCCTGAAGTGCGAGGCAAACACCTAATAGCTTGTTGACCCCTTGTTCGCCTTATTCATTTATCTGACAATTGATCTCTGGCCTGAAGTGGGAGGCAAACACCTAAGACCTTGTGGACCCACAAATTGTCATTATTCATTTATCTGATGATTAAACTTTGACCTGCCATAATTCCAAGAAGCCTATCATACCCCAAATTTACCATTGACATTTAATACAGCTCTAATAGTAAGCAGGGAGCCTGCATTAATACCAAATTACTTTGATTGATTCCCAAAACGTCACCCAAAATTTAAAGACCATTAACCCTATCCCGACGAAGCCGGCCAAAAACGGACTCTGTAGTGGGCTTGGGAATGTTCATTTGAGGCAAAGAGAAGACTACTTTTGAAAATTTACCACAGGAATGTCATTCCAATGGTAAATTTTCAAAAATAGTTTTCTCTTGGCCTGCAAATGGACATTCAATAAGTAAATATTTTAATTTTGTGAACAAGTTTATTCATTAAAGGGTTAAATATCTAATCGCAGTTTGTTAACCTACATTGAAGTTTATGTACCAGTGTTCAAAGGCCTTTGACAGACTTCCCTTAATTATGCAATTTTCAACTTTTTTAATATTCTATCATCTATCTATGCAAAAATATGTAATTTTGAAACATCTGTTACTAAATTCCAGAAGACATTTCCAGTCAAAATAAATCTCAGGAGGTAATCTTCCAATACCACTGGTCTGTATTTCTATGGACCACTGGGTCAGACTTCACCAGCTCTCTCAGATAATGCAGCTTACTGGGAAAATGCCGTGCTGATACTGTGCCGATACTTGCAATATCGGCCTGGTATTGGCCAAGCATCGGCCCAGTAAGCTGCGTTATCATGGGTATATGGGTGTACTAAACTCAACATCTTCCTTTTTGTCAAGTGCAACTTGTAACAGATCATAACCTCCTTTGTAGGAGAACCCTGTTAACATGCGTAAGGGTGTCCTATTGTTAATTTATTATGCTTGTGTGGAACTATCCTTGCGCTGATCATCCAAATAACCATATTTCTTTGTCATCAATAATTAACAATAGTTAACAATTAGGTAGAGGCAGAAGCGAAATTGGACATTCTATGTAGCTTGTATCTACGTGTATGCAGTAAGTTAAGCATCTAGTATGAAACTCTAATGCGCCCAGGAACTCAGACTTCAGTCGCTCAGGATCGATGATTCTGGTACAATCTAATAAATGCCGTACGAGTTCTTCAGCTGAATAATCACTATCACCTAAATGGCAATTTTTGAGAAGGCAAGCGTTGATAGACTGCATGCGTGTCTGCCTAGTTTATTAGCCAATATATGCATGAATAATAATGATAAATACAGAGGCAAATTTGGAATCTAGACTCAATGATTAGATTGGTGCGCTGTTGGTATTTGATTAAATCCGAGGCTAGCTATTTAATAAGAGTCTGATCATATGTCAATCTTGGAGGAAATTAATGCCTTATCGACGGTGTTCAATCGCGTTCTCTGTGATTAAGTTGCGCAAGCGTTTGCGCCATATTCACTGCGTGTCCAGCACAATCTAATTTAGCTGGTAAATCTCTTGCTGAGGCCTGCCTACATCAGTAGAGGAGGGGCGAGCTGGGGACGGATTTTCACACCTTTTGCTTTTGTTCTTTCCTGTGTTCTCTCCTTTGTTATTTTGACACCTTTGTTTCTTTTATATCCACCGAAAAGGTGAAAATTTGGCACCAGCCCTCCACTGTTTTGATAGGATGTTAGATGTAGAGGATGTCCATAGGCTCCTCCCCCTGATTAAATCACGTAACTCCTGTCATCCAATGAGGTGAGCTTACAGGTAATTAGCTTAAGGATTAACAAGGGTCAATGAACGTAATTTAGGATGATTGACAGGGTACATGTCTGGACTCATCTTTACCTGACTCTGTGAACTCGTTCAATCAATGCAGCCCCTCCCCCTCATTAAATCACATGCCTCATGGCATCCAATGAGGTAAGCTTAAGGGTAATTAGCATAATGATTGACAAGGGTTAATGAGTGTAATTAAGGATGAATGACCAGGTACACGTCTTTTCTAGGGAACTCCTTCAATCATGAAGCCCCACCCCCCTCATTAAATCATGTGTCTCCTGGCATCCAAAGAGGTGAGCTAGCTTAAGGGTAATTAGCGTAAGGTTTGATGAGAGTTATGCATAGCGCAAGGATGATTGACAAGCTACATGTCTGGACTCGTCTTTTCCTGGGACCTCATTCAACCATGAAGCACCACACCGCCACACCCTCGTTAAATCATGTGTCTCCTGGCATCCAATCAGGTGAGCTTAATGACGCATGACAAGTGTTAATGCATGGTGTAAGCATGATTGACAGGTTGCATGTTTGGACTCGTCTTTTGTGACTCCTGTCATCCAATCAGGTTAGCTTAAGGCTAATTAGCGCAATGACTATTGACAAGGGTTAATGAGTGTAATTAAGTGACGATCCTTCGAGCCATGACAAATGTGCAAGGGTTAATGTATTGCATAATGATTATTGACCGGTTACATGTCTGGACTCGTCTTTTTTCTGGCTCTGGGAACTCATTCAATCATAGGAGATTAATTCTAAATGGTCAATCTATTGCATAAGGACAATCGGTTAGTTATTACTTTAACAAATTAAAATTAACTAGTTGAGCTTTAAAATCAACTCCGACCATGTGTAGCGATCGTCAGAGTCGTACAAAGTTCAGCAAATCAATTTTCAATCGAGTTGGATTAATAACAACAAACTATTACATTTTTAACAGGCCTCGAGCGGCCACGCAATATTGGGAAAAAATTCCAACCTAAGTTGACTCAGGGGTTGGATAGGTTATAGGCGATGACTCTTTCAGTTTTCAATGTATTATATGTTTATGTGTATGTGAGACACCATTATAAGACACACATCATTAGAACAAAAATAAAATCTGTTTAAACCAAAATCAACCAGTCAAATAAGTTTCAAAATATTCATTCGCTTACATGTATAGTTTTCTGGAAATTGCTAGACACACATATTACCGATTTTAAAAATTGGTATATTCCCAAACACAGTTTCAAGTTTATTGAAGTAAAACTTCCGGGTCACTATAACGATACATACATTCCAGTTAATAAAATCGCAATGACTCAAGTAGGCATACCCGAGCTTAGCATTCACCCAAGGCGATATTGGCAACAGCTGGGCTAGTAAAACTACACATTTATCTATTCGCTAACACACCCTACAACCCCACCCCAACCATCATTATGAATAATAAACATATAGTCTGCTCAGACCAGTGGGTTGTATTCAACGTTATCGATTTTCTTACAGACCTTTAATTTGGAATGGGTCATTAGTCAGGTGTGTCAGCCATTGGTGTAACTCTAGGGGCTGCATCAAAATTACAACTCTGGGAAAAGACGAAAGTCACTTTTGAAAGGCCTTTAACTAGGGTTGCATGATTATTTAATTTTCATAATCGCGATCATTTAATGCAAATAATCGCGATCATATGATTAATCATGAACTACCCGTATTTCGCTTAATTGCTCTAATAGAAGCCCACCCCTTAGCTTTGACATATGAGCTCCAATGATTTCTTAGCAATTTCAAAATGGCAAAACTCTGTATTAGGATCCCACTCCCTAACTCAGCAGATTGTATATGAAAATTTTTTAAGAGCAAATTTGTAAGACTAGCGTGTATAATAATAACAATCGTGTCACACAGGGTGTGTTTAATTCAGACTGATCTCGCCCCTGATACATTTCCGGCCCCTCTAGAAGTCAATACAGGCCTCGGATTTGTAAATCTCGACCACCTATTAGATTAATAATAATAGTAGGTCACATATGTTCACGATATAATAAAGTTTATTCCACACTCTTGTAGTCAAAATGCGTGTAAAACAGTCTTGGCATGATTAAATACCTTCCTTATTATAAACATATTTTAAGACCAAATTTATGTACCAAACAAGCATGGGAGAAAATGTGCATCAATTTTGTAATGCTGATCAACATTAAATGATCCAAATTGAATTATTATGAATGACAATATGGCCGGCTTCTTAAAGGGATATTCCACTTGGAGATTTTATGCATCTGACGTAAAGTACTAATTTTCCGCATTAATTTGAGACCAAGAGCACAATTTTATGCCAACAAATAAAAAAGATATCCTCAATTTAAATTGCTAAAGTAAGCAGTAGATAGAGGCGCCATTTTGGACAAGCAGCTGACGTCACCGACACACCTACTCTGTTTGCCCGATCGAGGATAGCCGTAACCAGGGGAGGTCAATCTTGCATCTCATGGATAATTAGCGTACTGGCTAAATAACTGACACTTTGCCACAGTGTTTGGAGGAAATTAAAGTGCAATTAGTGTCCCGATGATCACGCCAGTCATTGTAGTGCTAAATTGTCAAAAATTGTTTTCCTATGGGCAATTTCTATTTTTAAAACACATTGAAGGGTTATGCCAGGAGCGTGTTTGCGATCAACCAGCTACAACAAATTCTTGAAAAATATGTTAGTTGAATAAATCTTAAATGTAATTTCTCTGAAAGCTGTTGCTGTGGCAACTTCTGCTTCCAGTCAAATTCCAGTTTCAAAATATTCAACAGGCAGTAAATATGGGTCAACATTTAAAAATTTGGGATCAGTTAGTTAACCCTTTCAAGGACAGAAAAGCAGAAAGCTTAAAATTTACCCTGCATAGGTCTATTGTGTGAAACTAATTAGTTTGGAAACTACTGCAACATAATTCCAGGGAAATTTAATTCAGAATATTCAACACTCTGCATAGTTATTTTAAAATTGAGAGTAAACGTTGTAAATGATTAATAACGCTGGATTTCAATAGTGTGAAAGCACTAAACTACTAATTATGTCTAGCGTACACTTGTTAGTATTTACTAGCTGTCACCTACTATCGTCTATGAAGTAAGCCGCTAAGCGGTTGCCTATAATTGACCGATCGGGCAATCAGTGACATCGTTTCCTTTTGGTTTGCAAATCCCGTTTTACAATTGATGCAAGCAAATGCGACGTTAATTGTCGAGTTTGATTCTGTTATATTAAAATTAAGTACCGCGCCTTTTGTTTTGAAATGCATGTCACATTATTTTAAAATTATACAGACCATATGTTCTAAACTTGTGTTTTCCAAATTTAAATGTGGAAGATATCCACCCAGTGCCGATGTTATGATGCCATCTTTCAGTTAGCCCCTTTTCATGCGGATGCTTCTGTGAATTTCCGTACCCTTTCCATGATCGTTTCTATTACTGCAAGCCCATGCTTGACATGCGGACATGATGCGATTTAACCATTTCACGCCAGCACTGGCCTCTGCAATCGTCAAGTTGAGGACGCAGGTCAAAAGAAGGCTATTTTGAGAATTTACAACTAAAACGACTGTCTCAGTAACCGAACCAGCCATTCCAGTGGTCAATTTTCAAAAATAGTCTTTGCTTGGCCTGCAAATGGCCATTCAATAAGGAAATATTCTGATTTTCCTGACAGAATTTGGTCATTAAAGGGTTAATTAATATTCGGCCGTCATAACGCGAAGTAAACAGGTAAATCTAAAAGCGCTGGCGATATTTTGCTGGTGTGTCGTTGACGTCATAATCTCGCGGTTTCTCGCTTTCGTTGTGAGAAAATGGATGCGCCCAGGAGTCAGGTTTTCGAGCGTTTTGGGCATATTCATTTTATTATTTCTCGGCAATGGAACGGTGTATTATATATTTTTTTGCGGCAACTATTTTGGATTATAGTATATTTTTAGTTGACGCATTCCTGATTTTCACTGGAATTTCCCTTTAAGTTGGCGAGCCAGCGGCTCTTTTGTGATGGGAGGCGGTGTGTTCTCATGAGATATTATACACTAACGGGAGTTTATCAAATGGGTACCATTTATTTAGATCAGTATAATACTCAGTTCCTATCGCGCAATGATAATATATAGAAATTCCAGAGTTCCGAGTCCCCGATTCCAGAATATTTATATCCGAGTACTTGCTATAAAATAAACTTTTCAATTGGAGGCGAATCACATGATTTGTATTTTTTGCGACGCCATTTTATATCAAATTGTGGATTAATTTTGATTTAATAAATGACCTTTATTAAGGGATGCGCAATATTTAGGTGCTCAAATCAAATAATTTCACTTCCCCGGTGATGTTTTGAGGTATACATTAAACATAGGCATAAGCGGGGTGGGGGGGGGTATTTTTATGGGAGAAAATGCATTGAATTTCCGTGGTATCAGTTTTAGAAAACCTTTTTGGGAAAACTCTAATATAACCCCAGCCCCTTTCTCAGAGATGTTGGGTTGGAAATTGAACACCTATTGTCCGAATAGAAGCCTAGAAGAAATTCAATGCATTTTCTCCCTAAGTATTAATATACAAACAAATCAGTTATTTATTTAGTTTAAATCGCCGGGTGTTTGTTTCCATGATTGGTAATGCGAGCAGAGTTTCACAAGCATAAAAGTGTCTTGACAAAAATTTCAACATGTATATTACATGATTATTTAATTTTGTAATCGTACACGATCATTTTTAATTATATAATAGCGATTAACCGAAAAATCAAAATTCGTGCAACCATACTTTTAACCTGCATATGTTAAAACCATATTGTTAAAACGGCTGCAGACAAAGAAAACATGAAAATAATAATTTCTTTACATGAAACCATGTTTTTTATTACAGAATTCCCTGTTGAAGCACTATAACCCTATAATCTAATAATTTATGGGCTAAGCTTTTGACGATTCAATCATTTTTTGTTGAATCGAGCAATGACTCTATAAAATCATTGTCAGTCCATGAGTCCTATGATACAGAAAATATATGCAGAACTCTCTGCAACGAGTCAATAATAGGTGTTGTACAGTACCGCAATTATATAGATATATATGGGTCACATAATGGCCCCGTTTTGACCATTAGTTCAGGTCTCGAAGCATGCCCGAACAAGTCAACATATTCAGATTTTCCATGTTTCGGGAAATATAACACTATCCAATGAGTGCCTGGGAGGTTTTCAGGATCTGTATTAACAATAAAGCACGAGGCCCTTCTGATCCATTTAGGTATACAGTCTTTAGTGAAAACACCTAGGAACATCCACCCTAATCTCCAGTGTCTTGAGCATATATGTTCAACATCTCTAGTAGTTAACATAATAATAATGAAGCATTCAAGGTCAAGGGGAGTTAAAGCCTTGATGTAACTCCTCGAGGTGTAAACAAATGGGAAGTAACACCCCAATGTGTAAAAATTTCCTTCTGAAACGTGTCCCTGGATTATTTGTTCTGTTTCTTATTTTAAAAGACTGATTATAGTTTAAGTTTGAATTGTCGAATGGTATGTAAGTTTCGGTTATTAGCATACAGCTCATTCAAATATCCCTATGAATACAAAGTCTGATAAATCGGGGTTCAATTGAAAAACCTGAATACCATTGGATATTTTTTTTTCATTCCAAATAACTACATAGAGGTATGCGGCTGATATTCATTTGATGAGTGCACCAGAGTGTACGGATGTGTGGACGGGTGTTGACAGGTGGGTGCGGGGTGCATTGCTAGTAGTCTGTGCTAATGCTATGTTCACTGCCAATACTTATAATGTTATTAAATTTAGCATAACATATTACGTTTATATAACCATCAGCTGAGAAATTCGGGTTAAGAGCATTTCCAGACACTTGCTCGTTATCCATATAGCACGAAATATGGTTAGCATTGTCACAGTGTTGAAAATTATATGGGTTTGTATCGAAATCTCAGTTATAAGCTTTATTACTAACTAGACCAAATATAACTGCTCGGTAGGTCCTGAGACAAATGTTGTCCCTATTCACACTGCTAGTCTCTGCGATTATGGTGAATGTTTTGACGATAATTCTTTTAATAGGGTAATGAGTAGGGACCTTTAATAATGTTGATGTGTGAGCATTAATTACCTCTGGAATACGTTTAACGATACGTAAATTTCATGTTGCTTCATGCAGGCGTAATTTGTAAGTGTGGGCATCACCACGAATTAAGCTAAAATCCGGCTTACTTGATGTAAAATGTAGCTTTAAGGAAACTCCGTTGATTAAATATTTTTCCAGAAGAAAAATGTCGGAATGAATTCTACCGACCATTTCCACAGGGTTACTTAGGGCAACGTTAAGATTTATATGCATATAACCTACATTATTAACAGTCTTATTATCCATATGTCCTGCTGTATCCTTAGACCATAATGCAGCCATTAATTGACTCGATCTATGCTGTGTTGAATATTTAAATAAGCTTTCAAAATTAACTGTGAAAAACATGTGTCATTAGCATCAGAGACCCATATGCTAGGAGACACATGAATTAATGAAGGGGGGGGGGGGGGGTGGTGCGCTTGGTGATTAAATGAGTTCCCAGACATATAGCCTGTCAATCATCCTTACACAATGCATTAACCCTCGTCAATCAGTACGCTAATTACCCTTAAGCTCACCTCATTGGATGCCAGGAGGCACGTGATTTAATGAGGGGAGGGGGCTGTGTGTTCACGAGTTCACAGAGTCAGGAAAACACTCTGTATGACAGGAGTCACGTAATTTAATGATGGGGATGGGCTTATGGGCATCCTCTACATCTAACATCCAATCAAAAAAACATGGATGCCTGGGGCCGGATTTTGACATCTTTTCAAAGGGCGGTGGAGATCAAAGGAAAAAAGCTGTCAAAATAACAAAGGCGAGAACAAAAGAAAGAACAAAAGAAAAAGATGTGAAAATCCGGCCCAGATCGCCTCTCCTCTACTTACATCTTACGACCGTTGGAACCGATTTTAAACATGAATTCCCCAATACAAATTTCAAGGTAAGCTGTTGGATATTTTGAAACCAATTTGATTGGGTGCTGTTTGAAAATATTCAACAAAATGCTTATTCAATTGAAAAATCATCAAAACAATTCGTGCACTTCCTGACTGACCTTTCGATTCAAGTGACGGATTCTACGTCATGATTATGGTTGTGACATGTCATCTAACAAGAGACGTAATTGATTATCACGTCAGATACTCGAGTGACAGATCGGATTCTGAGGCACCGCGAGCAAATTTGAGGGGCGGGGTCAGGTTCCACAAAAAGGTCACGCTGAATGGAATTTTCTGGAGGAAGATATAAAATGGGTGTCCGACACACACACGTACGCACGCACGCACGCACGCACGCACGCACGCACGCACGCACGCACGCACGCACGCACGCACGCACGCACACACAGAAGGGTGTTCGGGAATACCCACCTACCTAACCACCACAACAAAAAAACATTGAAAGGAGCAGGATCATGACCCGATTTCCTGCATTCCGAGTTTCTTATGATTACGTATAAATGTTAGAGCAATGTTTATGTTAAGCGAAGACTTATGTATTCTTTGGTTAATTGAACCTATTCCCAATTCACAATGTGAGCGAGCTGGCGGGAAGGCCGGCTGGCGGGTTGGTGTGCCAGATGCACACATTGAGTGTGCGTGCATTCGTGCATGTGTCTGCCCATTGGACCTGCGCAGTTTGCCTTGAACATATTTAATTGGACCTTAGTTCCTAATTATATTTGCAAACAACGGGATTCAGGGGAAAAGTGTTTTTGTGAAAACTAGGTTATCCAAGACAAATCTACCAATCATGTTGAACATGTGAACAAGGTTTGTTCAGCTCTTTCCTTAGATGAAGACCGTGAAGTTTCTTGAGTTTCATGTCAAACAGTTTTACAGAAGGTCTTTAAATGTAATTTTTAAAATAGTGCAAAATCCAAGATGGTCACCCACAAAATCGATCAAGCAGCTTGCCGGGACCAACCATGGATCTGACCCTATGGATCCTTCCTGTCCAGCAGTTCTTAATGACTCGCTTAAAGAATACGATGGACATATGCTGGATGAATAGACAGATGAGGAAGCAACACAATTACATCAAATTAGTAACAAACTATTCAACAGCTAGTGTGTATTGAATATCTAGTTTAAATTAGGATTTCGCAGCCCCTTACTTAGCCATATTCATACGGCTTTAGAACATTTTCTTTCTCGGCCGCCACTGAATGGAACAACCTCCCTATTCATCTAAAATTGTCAAAAAATCTTACAACATTCAAATCAAATCTTAAAACTCATCTCTTTAAACAAGCGTACCAGAATTTAAATTAATGTTTATATTATCATTTCATTGTCTTGCGCTACGAGCATGCTTGCGTGGAGTTTGGCGCGTTATAAATTCACTTATTATTATTATTATTATTATTATTATTATTATTATTATTATTATTATTATTATTATTATATTGGCGTGTGGGTGTCAGAGGTACATTTGGCCCGAGCTATTCAAAAGATGCCTTCAAATGTATTATTTTGTTTTCGTGTGGATGGTGACATCATCTTATATGGTTAGAACTCAAAGGCTTGACGTGGCTAAACATGTGTATCACGACTGTATGATTTGGGTATGGGGGGGGGGGGCGGGCGTTTGGGGCTCATACAAACATAAATAGCACTGCATTAAAAAATTCAAAAGGATGCCATTTATTACTTAGAGATGTAGGAGATATAGGAGATGGCTTTTAAGTGCATCTAATTTTTACATTCCATCGATGGAGGACCCACACATACCCTCCTCCCATTCTATGTGTGCGTGCGTGCGTGCGTGTGTGTGTGTGTGTGGGGGGGGGGGGTGGGGGAGTGGGGGGGGGGGGCTGGTGACAACAAATCTTAGACACATTCCTCAAATACACCAACCCAACGACATTGCACTTCGGCCATGTGCATACAAATTATTTTTACCTTTGCATCTGCTTCACACATCAATTAAAGATTTGAGTTTGAAAGTTGCTGTTAATGTTAATATCCCCTAGTGTTTCCACATTGCTGCACCCAGCCGCCCATCATCGCACATATATTCTATTATACTCACTAAGCAAGGCATTACTGGAGCGTGGACCAGTATCACTTCAAAAATTCAAATAGCATATGACTATGCATCTTACCTTTACTTGCAAAGATACATGAACGTTTACAGATATAAAAAGGTCAATAGGTCACATGTAACTGCCACTACATAAATAGCGTTTGCATTGATGATTTAATTCGGCCTAGAAACACTCCCATATTACTTTATAGACTTGTGTTAATGGCAAAACAACTGAACTTTAATACAACTGCTCAGTCTACTCTGAATATATTAAAAATCTTGTTTAAAGTTGTAAAGTAAAGTTGACTAATTTTTCGCAATAGAAACGGGTAAAGGGCACAGCTTCCCCCGCTGCCCCGTATTTCCGGCGCCCCTGATCGGACCCCTCCTGCCTCATTCGGCGGCTATAAAAATATGATCTGCATGAACGGGTGGGTTAGCGTGTACGCACTTATATATTTGGAATCGATTACGAGAGCGTGAACAAACAATCCAAGGGCGTGTAAATCGTGCTTATCAATAACCGTATAAAGAGTGATTTCCCCTTAAATCAAAATGCTAGCAAACCGATTGCGCGAGGCTACCATCAAAGAGCCCATCCAGCTTCCGAAGGATGCCCATAATTTGGTATTTAAATATGTCAATTTATGATACCATTTATTCTTTGAACTGTACACAGTAGTGGAGATACATAATATTATAATATTATACATATGTACATATATACATTATTCTATCAGCATACAGCATTGTTATTGTTCTATGGTATATTAATGAAACTTTCCAATTTATCCGTCCATCATATGACGTCATAATTCACTGTGTGGCGTGTATGATGACGTCACAATCATTACGTCATGCCTGACTCGATTTAGTCCGTCTTGAACGCTAGTCTAGTCCGACACGTTGTACGAATTGTATGTCTTTAATATTTAAAACAGCTCACCTGTATACTCTTCTGAAAATTCATAGTTATAGCGCGTTCGAGGGTCGATCGATCCAAACATGGGCGAAGCGTGGGCAGAGCTTAGCTATGGATGGGCGTGGTGAGCATAATTTAGACCATCAATTAGGACGTTATAAGTGTTACATGTACCGGAGAATAGGCCTTTCCAATTTATCCATCTGTCATATGACGTCATGTGACGTCATAATCAACTAAGTGACGTGTAGGATGTAGTCCATGAGCCAGGAGCCAGATTTTGGCCGATTGGTACCAAATAGAGGTATCAAACGAAACTATGCTTTTCTAAAGGTTTATTATCTGTAGTTTCCAAATCCGCATGCTGGACATCTGTACGTCATTGGTAGTAATCTGCTCTCAAACATAAGGACTGTCAAACTAAAATGGAGCCGTTTTGGTGGCTGCTTTATTTAAACAACTCATGTGTGAATCCAAATATGTCATGGAAGCTTTCTCTAATTCATTAGTTATACACCACTCTTTAAGCCTGACATCATAGGACCACTGACCTAATAAACAACCCGCTACTATGAAGGAATAACGAACTGTTTGTTAGCTATTAACCCCTTCAACCCCATGGACGTAAGAAAGTAAGTTCTTGGCGCTTTCAACGCTACAGACCAGATACGCTACATCCCTTACGATGTGGGTAATATGCTGTTATACGTCTTGACATTAATTCCGATGGCTTGCCTATCTCAAATTCATTTCAAATCATTTCAAATCATCTAGCTAATATGCTACATCTGCCTGTATGGGTGCCTGTGAATTGTGATATTTAACATTTCGTGGTTGAAAGGGTTAAATGTTGATCATTGTACATCGCTGGCAATAGCATCTGATACCTGGAATGTTGACATAGTAACACATATCGCATCTTATTGTGCATGTAGGGCCATCCTTTCATATATTTTCATCTTGAAATCCTTACGCCATTCATTCCCAAATGGTACATCAAATTCCTGACTATGTACATATATTTTGTTAAATATTTTGAAACTAATTTAGTCGAAGGATGTTGCTGTCTAATGCAACAGCAGCGTAAATTCAAATTCATTTATAAATGCTAACCCGTTTATTGAAATTGAGATACATGTATTTGTCTACGTGCGTGATCGTGTTCGCGTGACCTCTCTGCACGTGCGTGCGTGCGTGCGTGCGTGCGTGCGCGCGCGCGCGTGTGTGTGTGAGTGCGCGCGCGCGTGTATGTACACGCGGATCGTGTTGGTGGTTGTGATGGTAGTCATGGTCGTGGTGATGATGGTAGTGGTAGTGGTGATGGTGGTGGTAGTGGTGGTAGCAGCAATGTTTCTTCGAAGACATCTGCATTTGATAGAATAGAAAGTTCGCTTAGTCTGATTTAGCATCGATCTCCTCCCCAAAAAGTATGTTCTGTGTTGTGTCATCCTCATCCGCATATCTCATGATCTCATGGTGGTGCAATCCTGAGGCTTGCACTCATCTGTGCACACACTGTAGTCACTTAGCTATGCACCGACAGCTAGGGAGTTACCATACCCGAGAGTACCTACATGATATGAACTCCATGATGACTTGAGGCACGTGCACTCCAGTCACCCATTGAATGTCAAGCTTGTCATCTTCACTAGCTATCCATCCGCGATTGTCCTGAGTCGGTGTGGTGGGTGGGGGAGCTTTGGTGGGTGGGCAGGAACATCAGGCCGTGCAACAAGGCCACGTCTCCATTAGTTAGCTCTTAGAGTATGTTGATGAAGACTATCCTCACGCGGAGGCAGCTGTCCGGATTCCACTATTCCTTTCTTTGCACGCCACAACTGGTAGCGAAGTTTATTTGCACGATGGAATGGAGTGGGGGCAGCATACAAGGCACACGTAAACTTCCGAAGGACTGCATGTGGCAAGGGCCATTGCTCGCCTTAGGAAGACACTGGCAAAGGAGCTTACATCCTTTGGGATTGCCTTGTCCCGAAAAGGCTCTGCCAGTATCACATCCGGTGAATGCCTGTAATCCGAGCAGTGAAGAGCGCACACAATTTCCCTGCATAGCTACTAGTTTGTTGATAGTGATTAGCATAGTTCTGTTCATTGTACTACACCGCATGTAGATGTTACAATTAATTTTGCTAATGAAAGCAAGACATAGGATCAGCACATCTGTGATCTTGGCTACTATTGTTACTGACCTGTATCCTGAGTCTGCAGCATGTTTAGTATGTAGTAGCATATGTGTATCAGCTCCCTCGTGTGTTGCATTGGTCTTTCCAATTCCTTAAACATGTCCCCTGGAAATACTGACGCATTTGTCGCCATATGTCACAACACCTACTTTATTGGTAATTTGCTTTTGTATTGCCTGTCAGTCCTCTGCAAAGAAATTAATCCGGCTATGTTTGCTGAGAGAACATGACTAGAGACGCCTCCAGTTTTTAACTGTATGTGCTGCCACAATTTTAGAGAATGAAATCCCATGGTCTACAATTGCTGGAGAATAGGCTGATGGTTCTCCGTTAGCCATATCATCCGTGCATGATATACAGAGACGCATCGTGCATAATAATGTGTATCATATGCGACTAAATACAGGACAAGCATAGATATGGCATGCAAGTGTAGGAGCCATGTGCCGTCTCTGGAGCCTCGAATCCCCACAACATCTAGGTAGGCTATGCATAAAGTTGCTAGAGGCCCTTTTCCATTTCTTAGCAGATGTGATATTCATCAATCAAGAGCAGAATACATACACAAGACTCTCTTGCAAGAGTATAGAGAACGTCTAGTAATTTGCTTTTTACTGTTAATTTTAAGATATCGCACACAGATTCAGCAGTTTGTTGACGTGATGTTCCTCTATCCATGGCCGAGATACCTTCCATAAAAGTCAGAGGAGACCTTCATATATGATCTTGTGAAGCCTTCACAAACTCCGGAGACTTGCATCAACGAATCACTTTCCCATGATGGCGAGATAGTAAATTGTGTGGAATAAACCCATCCTTAGGACAACACCATTGAATTGTTCCACATCGTTCCATACAATTTTTGTAGCTTTTGACTAGAGTGTCTGATCTAAGACACATATCATTTCTGGAAGTTCAAGTGCCTTCATAACATTCTTTGTTTGCTTCAGTATTTGACGTACTGTTGCCATTTCAGTGTCTGGAGCACCGATTGTAGGCAAATAATTTACCCTGTCCTTTGTGACTGACTTATGGTTGTTTGTTACAATGTTAAAGCCAGTCCAGGAACTGACATTCTGGTTACCTTTATCACAAAGTCATTATGGCATTTCCACTCATAAAATATATCAGGAATC
The DNA here is from genome assembly GCA_034401795.1 of Chaetoderma sp. LZ-2023a. Classification (NCBI taxonomy): domain Eukaryota; kingdom Metazoa; phylum Mollusca; class Caudofoveata; order Chaetodermatida; family Chaetodermatidae; genus Chaetoderma; species Chaetoderma sp. LZ-2023a. The sequence continues at coordinate 8,615,415 of CM067365.1, forward strand.
TCTTCATGGCTTGATTCATATCAGAGTACGGGGGCAAGGTTTTGTAATTGCGCAGCTTCTAGTAATGTTTGCCATGCTAGAATGTGCTTGGGATTTGTAAGATAGTTTTTTTTTGGCACTTGGTGACTGCATAAGATACAAGTTCTAGTTTCAGTTTTTTGTACTTTGTAGCATAGTTTCGTAATCATTATCCTCACAAATTCAATGGCTTATTAGGTTCACTCAATCTGAGAATAATAGACAGATTAAAAATGTAAAGCAAGAGTATTGAGCAGGAATTTCTCAACTTACACCCCAACTCCACCGCAGCCAACCACAACACACCATTCGCGTTGTCGATTTTCACGATGGATGCTTGGTATCCATATATAATTTTATATTCTATTCAACTGTAGCAAAGATGGTTCCCATGACACAGCCACGGTTCTCAGATTTTATGTATATAATAAGTTAAAGTGTATAAAGAGATATGTGGCATAAAAACCTGATTAATTGATGGATGGACAAATGGATGGACAATGCAGATCATATACACCATCGTATCTCAAATGTGTTAATAGCTCTGCACTGCACACACTCTCTTCCTCAAATCATAATATGTTTATAGGTTCTGGCCCAGACAGAGTCATTAATATCAAAAGAGAGTACCTGTTGAGAATCTTACCATTGGGAATTTGGTCTCCTCAGACGCCGTATATAGATCAAAATGATAACAAGCTGTACATGACTAACGCTACTCATTTGGAATTATTCAAATATGAAGACGAATGCTCTCTGATACAAAATAAATAATAGTCCAGCATGCATTTCTGGCATTGGGTTACCGTATGAAGATCTTTTCGTACCACCATTTGGCACCAACCAACCCATCTGGCCCGTGGACTAGTGACGTGTGTAGGGTGAAGGGTGTGTGGTCTGGGACTCAACTAATAAAATTGGGTGGCTATGACCCTATCTATAAAACTAACAATGTAATTACTTTATGATTTGTTACCCGGTTTGGGCTAAACCGGGTTTAAACCTCTTTATTGAATTCCAGCCTAATTGTGCTTCAATCACATGTCGTTCAAAGTGAAAGTGCCACGAAGCCGTTACCCTTTAACACTTAAATTTGTTAAAGACAATTTCAATTTTCTTATAGAAAATGTCCATTTGCAGACTAAGAGAAGACCATTTTTGAAAATTTATCACTGGAATGACTGGCTCTGTTATCGAGTCAGTCATTCCAGTGGTAAATTTTCAAAAATAATCTTCTCTTGGTCTGTAAATGGACATTTCTCAAGACGACTACAGAAGCCGTTTTGGCTGATTTGAGTATTAAAGGGCTAAACCTTTATAAGTAAGATGTTGAATAATTTGAAAATAATTTGACAGGAACGTGTCAGTAGCAGCTCCCAGCCAAAGTAGCTTCAAAATATACAACATAATAATTATCTCATTATTATTTCGAACAGCAACAGGTTATAATTTTAAGTTTTAACTTTGGATTTTTCGTTTGCAAACACTAAATTTTACGCTTACTTTTTCCCGTTCTTGTTTATTTCGTCACATGCCATTATTTTAAGTTACTTATTCATATTTGATAATATTATCTTTCAGATTCGTATCTTAATATTTTTTATTTCAAATCTTCCTGCATAAGTTCCGTTTTCAGATTTCACTTAATAGACTGCCCTCTACCCCCATCCCACCTCCGAAATAAAGTAATTACCCCTCCCACCCCTCCATTGTACTGCATACAACACCTACACCCGCCAACAACAACTCATTAGGTAGCAACAGGCAACGCATACGTCACTAACAACATCTTAAATTCTTTATTATTTCAGATTTGACTTATTTATGCAACCCTTCTGGGAAGCAACGCATCTCTTCTGGGAAGCAACGCACCCCTTCGGGGATGCAACGCACTTCTTCGGGAAAGCAACGCACTCCATCGGGGAAGCACCTCAAAGAATGCCATGGCTCGAATACATCTAGGTGTGAGTGGCCAATAAAATTAAACCAACAACAACAAAATAACTGTTTTTCGGATTTGTCATTCCGTATCAAAGAGTTAAAAGTCAAACTTACTGACCTCAATAAAATATTTCGTTGACAATTCTTGATTAACAACATCACATAATTATAGCTATGGCCCACTCATAGATTGTTAAGATTCCTTTACGCTGAATTAAACTTAATGTTGAGAAAATAAGAAAAAAATTAATTCAATATATAATAAACAAATTGTTTATCAACGCCTCTTGAAAAGAGCTACGCGTTAAAGGTCGAATCAAAAGCTATTTACTTGCAATACGATCAGAGTTGATCAATTCAGGTGTCAAAAAGAATGTAAAATTTCTAGGCATAAAACGGGAATGCTCTTCAAGAAACCGAGCCAGTCATTCCAGTGGTAAATTTTCAAAAATAGTCTTCTCTTGGCCTGTAGTAAATGGACATTCAATAAGTAAATATTTTAATTTTTTGAACAAATTTGGTAATTAAATGGTTAAATATGAAAACGCTTTAATAGCTCCGAGACTAATCAGTTTCAAAAATCAAAAGATTTTTATTAACTTGCAAACCCGTCAAAGACATACAATTCGTACACTTAACTGAGCATCATCCTAATTGTGACGTCAGCCTATGCATGTACGCCTAACGTATTCTGCGGCTGTAGCAGTAGAAACATCCTACAGCAACAATCAGTCCTTCTTCACTTTTCCCACACTGTGTCTTGTCATCAGCCGAAATCATTAGCTTCCTCAGGTTCATTCTTCACTGTATATGACGTAATTGTTTATGACGTCAAATAATTGAGTGAACGATCGAATCCCTTCATTAACAAATAGATACTCTCTTAACCTAATACTTATTATAACAGATACAATGGATAAATACAAATGTGAAAACGATATCCTAATACAGTGGATACGGCAGTTCCGGATCATCGACAGTCTATTGACTTTGGGCCGGGCGGGGAGGGGTTGGGGTGGGTGTGGGGGGAGGGGGCGAGTGAGGGAGGGGGAGGGGGCGTAGGTGGTGGGCAAAATGGCGTGCATTCCGTCTTAACATTTTAACACTCATATCAGCTAACTACGGCTTCTGCAATGGTCTTGAGAAATATCCACTCGCAGACTAAGAGAAGACAACTTTTTGAAAATTTACCACTGGAATGACTGGCTCGGTTATCGAGCCAGTCATTTCAGTGGTAAATTTTCAACAAATAGTCTCCGCGTGGTCTGCAAATCGACATTTTCTATGAGAAAATTTAATTTGTTTGGACAATTCAAGTGTTAAAGGGTGAAAGACCTATCAGCTTCTGAGCCCAGGACAAGTTCCTGGCAGCACCTATACAGGTCTAAGAGTATGTAGAAAGATAAACATTTTCTACCAATCTAATACAAGATATATATTCATGTCATTCAACCGATTGTTACATAGTAACGCTTTCATGACCAATGCGGCTAAATCCGTCCACTGCAATGGTCTTGGAGAATGAATACCAATCTGCATGCCATGAGAAGACTATTTTTGAAAATTAACCACTGAAATGATTGGGTCGATAACCGAGCCAGTCATTCCAACGCTTTGCCCTGTAGGTGGGGCTTAGAATACACATTCCGTATCCTCTGCGTGTCGTAAGAGGCGACTAAAGGAGGTAAGGGTGAGGTAACCCTGACAGAAACCTCGAGTGCTGAAGACGGAGGTTCCAGGCCGCACGGCGCACTCTAATAAACCATGGATCCACGCACTTAACGCTTATGATCATGTCGATAGTCACTTACAGGACTGGCGGTATGATCAGCGAACGAAAAGAAGAAGAAGAAGAAGAAGGAGAAGAAGTCTCCGGGATGTAGAAATTGTTTGAGTGTAACCTTCGTGAAAATCTCGGTAGCTAATAATTCTTTATTATGAATCATTCTGGGAGCGCGGGGGGGGGGGGGGGCAATATTTTTGGAAATAGCCCACTCTTGGACTGCAAAGTGCAAATGGATATTCAATATTTTGATATTCTTGATCAAATTTAGCCATTAAAACGCTAGATTAAATTAATTGAAGGATCATTGATAGTTATTAATAAGGAAGATGTCAAAAATAGATTCTTAAGTTGCTTTTTTAAGCTCTGAGGATGCCTTCAAGGAAAAATTCACCATGACGCATATTGCCCTCGTTTATGTCCACCAGGCGAGAGAGGATAGATGAATAATGACAGGCGTGATTAGTTTAACTTACTCGCTAATGATATTTACAACGACTCGGGATAAAGGCGCCATTAATTAAGCTCGTTGACAGCGATGTATTCAGCACAGCCTGAGCGTGTTGACCCTCAGGGGTTCTGGAGCTCATAATCACCAAATCCTCATTTCCATAGCTCACTCTATCTCTCCCCAATCCACCCCCTCTCGCACACTTACTCACTCACCTACCTACCTACCTACCTACCTACCTACCTACCTACCTACCTACCTACCTACCCACCGACCCACCACCCCATCAGTCTGCGCTCTCCCTTCTTCCTCCCTTCCCTCCTCCATCTCCTCCCTAGCTCCTTCCCCCCCCTCTCCCATTCGGCCCATTTTTCTGCACCACTTGCGGCTCATACAGGTGTGTCAGCTCCGTCACCAGACGTATTTACGAAGAGACATGTATCCGGAGACACCCCTTCAAAGTTTATCAAAAAAAGATATCAGTATTCAGTATTCTGACTCACTGACTCTCTATCTCTCTTTCTGATGTCTTTGGAGTCAACTATCACTCGCCAGGTAAGCAAACGGCTAGATTTACATGAATATCCGCGTGTGCGTGCGCGTGTGTGCAGACGTGCGTGCGTGGTAGAAATATACAAGTGCAACGTGATTTGTACCTACATAATTTGATGATAGCCTATAGAAATGCCTAATGGGCATCCATCTAAAATCCATCCTATTGATTATTCCAAGAAATGTTTTAAGCCGTCAAGGGAAGTAACTCTCTGTCTCGCCTGTTCACCAGAGTTTCCACCGGCGTTTCCATTGCCGTAAATATTGGGAAGCGTTGTACCTTATTCACATGTACCAGATCCCTGCTCACATAAACGTCGAACAATCCATGCTGTGTTACAATATGTTTTAACCAGGGCTGGATTCAGGGGTTTGTAGGCCCTGCGTACTTTAACATTTTGCACCCGGAATGTCGAATCAGAAAACTCAGCACCGTTCCTGTCAAATGGACCTTTCCAGTTTATCAATCCATCATATGACGTCATAATCAACTACGTGACATCTAGGATGACGTCATAACTAATAACGTCATAAATGACGTAGATAAGTTTGTCACGAACGCATAATTGATGAGGACTAAAGCGTTGCTGTACGAATTGTATGGCTTTACTATTTAATAAACATGCTATTGAATATTTTGAAACTAATCCGGCCGGATACTGTTGCTGCCTATGTAGGCAGCGACAGTATCCAGCCGGATTAGTTTCAAAAAATTCAACAGCTTACCCGTAAGTTTTCTGGGAATTGATAGTCATGGAGTTCAGAGATCAGGGAAGGCATTGGTGGAGCTTAGCTAGAGATGGGTGGAGCTTAGCTAGAGATGGGTGGAGCTTAGCTAGAGATGGGCGGGGCATAGCTAAAGCTGGATTCCTCCATCTTGTTCCAGGTATTTAACAGCTTACCATCAAAAAGGTTAATCCTTTAATGGCTAATTTTGGTCACGAAAATTAAAACATCTACTTAATAAATTCCCATTTGAAGGACAATAGAAGACTATTTTTGAAAAAATTACCACTGCCATGACTGGCTCACTTATCGAGCCACTCATTCCAGTGGTAATCTTTCAAAAATAGCATTGTCTTGACCTGTAATTGGGCATTCTTCAAGACCACCACAGAGGATAGCTTTGGCTGGTTTCGTCATGAAAGGGTTAACAATATTTCCGTTATAGACAGCTTAAATTGTATTCCCATTTATCTACTTTTTAAAATTATTTGATTCTATTCTAGTCGTATCTTCTCTTTTTCTAATTTATAAACGCAAATATTATGAAGCATAGGCTAAATAGATACTAATCTTATATTTTCACACGTTATATCAGAACGTCAATGGGAATGGTGGTCGTCCGTTAACTCTTTGACTCCTATGCTCCGTAAAACGGCAAACACGGTATGATGTAAGGGACATTTTGTTGAATATTTTGACACCAATTTTAATTTAACCAGAATTTTTGAAAGTAGATTTAATTGGGCAATGGTCGAAAGCAAAATTTGTTTCAAATCATTCACCAACTTTCATGTATGCGAGTGGGCTTGTATGTGGGCTTGTATGTGGGCTTGTATGTGGGCTTGTATGTGGGCTTGTATGTGGGCTTGAATGTGACACACTAGAATTTAAAGTGTTGAACTTTTAAAGGGGAACAGAAAGAGAAACGGGTCAAGGAACGCCAAATGATACATTTGTATAATTTAAATAAAATAAAATATACTATTTCCATATTTTCGAATTTCTATATAGTAAGTTTCACCACGGAGGGTCTCTTCCATTCGTTCGTTCGTTGTTCGTTCAGTTGATGTTATTAGTCGCGTACACCTGGGTGTATTTGAGCTATGGCTCTATCTTTGAGGGGCTTCAACCGAGGGGTTGCGAAATGATACAACCTGAAATACGTGAATATTTATGTTGTTACTGATGTGTATGCATAGCCTGTTGCTGCCTAATGAGCTGTTGTTGTTGATCATTGATAGCTCACAGCATTGAATACAGCTGATTCATACACAATTATATTAATTAGATAAATTAAAGGATAACTAACCCCATCCGTGATAGCTATACAAATGATCTAATAGGCCACTTATAAACTATGTTAGAAATTTTTAGCTTTTTATCATCCTGTCATCGAGATATTCAGGTTTTAGTAGCTAAATGTTGGAACATTTCTACAGCTTATGATGGCTGTCATGCTGTAATTTTCAACCAATCAGAAAAAACCCCAGCGTGTTTTCCTCCGTATATGCGCCCAGTCATAGAGGTGCCAACTATAGCTGATGTAAATCGACAAATCAATAATATAGCAAATGGTAATTGCAATCCCCAAAACATTAATGAAGTGACAATGGCTATCTCTAAAATGTTTGAAGAATCAGCTGTGGAAACATTCGGTAAAGTAAGGACTGCCCGAGCAACACTTAAAACCAAAACGTGTCGCCCATGGTTCACTGATGATTGCAAGACTGCCCGAGGGGAATATCATAGGGCTAGACAAGACCACAGACTCGGAAAAGGAGAAATAAATCACCAGCACATGATAGACGCTAGCAAGAATTATAAAAATATAATGAAACAGTCGATTGGCCGATATAAATATAAGCGCCATAATGAAATCAGAGCAATGAGTAGCAGTAAGCCAAAAGACTATTGGAAACTGATAAAACGAAAAGAAATGCAAGAACCATCTACAATAATAACAGAGGAAATGTATGACTTCTTCAAGTCCATAAATGAGGTAGTCTATGATGCAGACTCAGAACGTATACAGATCAATGAAGACACCCCAGACATCACAGACGAGCATAAAGCAAAAAAATCCCCCTACTACAACTGAGGAAATTTCCAAATCTATTAAGCAATTAAAAACAAGTAAAGCCGCTGGGTCAGATGGAATATTAAATGAATATATTAGATCTACAGAAAAAATATATAAAATCCTGTTTACGGCAATTCTAGATTCCGCAGTAATTTCAGACGCCTGGACAGAAGGTGTCATTATCCCAATATGCAAACGAAAAGGTAACCCGAACGAACCAAAGAACTACCGGTCAATTACATTATTCAGCTGTTTAGGAAAACTCTTCACGTCCATACTTACTAGCCGAATAAACAAAAGCCTTGGAAGCACCAACAAATTATGCGAAAACCGGGCAGGATTTAGAAACGGCTATTCCACTACTGATCACATTTTTACGCTCTATACCATAATAGAAATATTCAAAAGAATGAAGAAAAGACTGTTTTGCTGCTTTATAGACTTTGAATAGGTTTTCGACTCGGTGTGGGGCGAGGGTCTCTGGTTCAAACTCAGGCAACATACCATTACAGGTAAAATCCTTAATGTTATTAAAAGCGTGTACAATAACATAAAGTCGGCAGTTAAATTCAATAATGCGCAATCACAACCATTTACCTGTATAAGAGGGGTCCGTCAGGGAGAGAACCTTTCACCTATATTATTTGAAATTTACCGTAATGATCTAGAGCACTTCCTTCAGAACCGACAATGTAAGCAGATTGAGCTGCGACATGAGGAAGACGAATTACACATCTTACTCACTTCATTAGTCCTGCTGTATGCTGATGACCCGGCTGTTAGCAAACAACGCACATGATCTACAGGAAAACCTAAATGATTTTGACGAATACTGCGATATATGGGAACTTACGATTAATATAGACAAAACAAAAGTCATGGTGTTTTGGCAGCACAAAAAGATACTATAGCAAATTTAATTTCTATTTGAAGACGAAAGAGCTAGAAATAGTGGATAGCTACAAATATCTCGGGATACACTTTTCTTATAATAGTCATCTCCTGCTAGCTGAAAAGAACATATCAGAACAAGCTCTCAAAGCCACTTTCGCACTGCATTGTCGCGCCAGAGAATTGGACTTACCAATTGACTGCTACGTTAAATTGTACCATCAAATGATCGAGCCGATTCTATTATATGGGGCTGAAGTCAGAGGAATAGAAAATTGCAGCTTACTCGAGAAAGTAAATCTAGACTTTCTACGATATGTTCAAAAAGTCAAAATGAGTACACCGAAGTATATGATATATGGCGAGCTCGGAGAAATTCCAATTCAAATAGTTATAAGAAAACGCATGATAATATATTGGCTTAAGCATATTTCAGGAAAACAAACAAAACTGGCATTCAGATTATACGCCCATATTCTATTAGATCATCGAAGCAACGGCACGCAGTACAAGTGGCTAAACTCCATAACACAATACTAGACACAACAGGACACTGTTACGTCTGGACAAATCAAGTAATAAATAACTTTAATGAAATAAAAATAAGAATAACGAAAAGCCTTGACGACCAATATATCCAAACATGGCAAACACAGATGAGCGACTCCTGGAAGGGGAAAGTATATAACTGTCTTAAGCCAAATTGGGAACTGGAAGACTATCTTATAAAGCTAAATGATCGCAACAGAATTTTATTTACAAGGTTTATGACAAGTAATCATCAACTTCCGATAGAAAAGGGACGATGGGAAAGAATCGGCAGAGAAGAAAGAATTTTGTCCTCTTTGCAATCATAATGAAATGGGAGACGAATTCCATTACATATTTATTTGCAAATTTTTTAAAGATAAACGACTAGAAATCCGACCTAAATATTGCTGTAATAAGACCAAACTTCTTTAAATTTTTTAAACTATTCTCAACCAAGAACAAAAATCTGCTAATAAAACTATGCCACATGATTGGCATAATTAATAAACAGTTCCAACGTTGACGGACCCTATAAATAGTACCGACACCATATCACGCATACAAATAAGTACCCTAATGTGAGAGAACACAAATCAAGACGACGACAACGACGACGTCGACGACGACGACGACGACGACTACGACGACGACTACGACTAGGACGACGACGTGGCTTGTTAAATATAATCAGTAGCCGTTTCAATGTCTAAATGTGTGGTCAAAAAGCAAAATCTGTGCACATCGAGTATCCGTTTACGGACCGGAGGGGACTATTGTTAAGAAATCTACCACTGGAATGTCTGGCTCGGACACGGAGCTAGTCATTTAGGTGATAGATTTTGGCGATTGTCTTCTCCTGACCAACAAATGGACACTCCTCGATACCACTGCAGAGGTCGGTTACGACCGGCCTCGTCATAAAAGGGTTAATTAGTGCCAATGCCAATGTGGATGAATGTGGTGATACTGCTAATCTAAATGACAATAATGCAATTGATGAATTATGATGAATTATGATGTTAACTGTCACAATGTCTAGCCGCCATAACGTTGTGATCTGGGTATAAATAAATTGAAACTGAAACTGAGCTAGACTATGTGGTATAAAAGCAACCTTACAGTTAAGCTGTTGAATATTTTGAAACTAATTTAACTGGAAGTTGTTGCTGCCATAGGCAGCAACAACTTCCAGTGAAATTAGTTTCAAAATATTCAACAAAATGTTTATTACAATATAAAGAATGTAATTCATTGGCACTTACATGACATCATACCCTATCGCTAGAGGAGACACAATGGCGGCAATCACTGTTCAACATTTACGCGATATTACAAAGCAGATAATTGTGATACAGATAAGGGAATGTGACAGGAGATGAATGATATGGAATCTATAAACCATAATCTATCGGTGCAATTCAACATTTCAGAAGAGATTAGCATCCCTTTAAGAGAAACACTATTGTTTAATCTACTATAGCTTGAATCTGAGCTGATGTTCCGCGTTAATCATGAGTTTCGTATCGAGGTTATTTTGAAAATAGATATGGCGTAATCTGAATCCACGTGGTTGACGATTCACGCGGTGACATCATCCTGTGAATTTTAAGGAGTGTTAAAATTCATGACTTTAACCGCAATTTCAACAGTGATAGAATTTGTGAAAATTTGTTAAATTCTTGTTTATTTATAAAATATTCATAAAATATGAAAAAACCTTATTTTAGCATTTTGCAAATTGATATCTAATTCCCATTTGTGATCTAATTTAACAGACTGGTCCGATTTTTGAAAAATATAACTTCTAGAGGCATTTTCAAAATGGAAAAGTTGACAAACCACTTTTTCCTAATGATCTGAGGGTGGCGTATCCATTTTTAATATCTGTCAAACTATGAGTTTCAGTTTCAGTTTATTTACACCCGGATCACAAAGTGGCATATGGGGAACAATGATTTTACAGGATTTACACGTTATGGCGGCTAGACATTGTGATAATTAACATCATCTTGGTCATAATTCATCCATTGCATTATTGTCATTTATATTAGCAGTATCATCACATTCATCCGCATTAACATTGACACTAATCAACCCTTTTATGACGAGGCTGGTCGTAATCGACCTCTGCAGTGGTATCGAGGAGTGTCCATTTGTTGGTCAGGAGAAGACGATAATAACCTCAACCAGGATAATTAATTTCAAAACATTCAGCAACGTGCCTAAACTGTAGTTCTAAAATGATGAGGCGGAATTGAGACTTAACGGTGCATATTTACAACAGAATGCCTCAAAATAAAATTGTTAAAATTATATACTTTTAAATGCTTGCATTGTGTTCCTAGTTGTAACGAAACGAAATAAATCTTAACATATGACCATTTCATTCTGTAAAAATTAATATAATTTTTTTAGTTGTGAATTTTAATTAGGGACTCGTAGGCCCTACCTCTAATTCCGTTTAGCAACTTAAAGAATTATATTAATTCATATGTAATGGAATCACCATATAATAAGATTTATTTTGTTTCATTACATCTAGGCACACAATTTAAGCCACTAAAATAGACAATTTTAACAATTTTATTTTTATGCATTCTTGTGCGAATATGCACCTTTAAGATGTGGAAATGGGTTTATGGTTTTCCAGTCAAAATTTTACTGGTGAAAACCCCACAGACACTGTATTTATCAAGAAATCTATTAAAATAGTGTTCTATGCGCCCATACTAGGGACGCTGTTGCTAAAGGTCGACGCTGTCCAGGCGGTGACGACCTTTGGCGACTGCATTCATAGAACCTACACGAGATCAATGATTGTAAATACGTTTTAAAATAATTCCAAGTGATGATAATGTTTGTGATTGCAATAAAATGGTAATGGGATAAACAATAATAATAATAATAATAATAATAATAATAATAATAATAATAATAATAATAATAATAATAATAATAATAATAATGATGATAATAATAATAATAATAATAATAATATTTATTAACATTGTTATGATAGATAGATTTATTCACACAATAGGCCATTTGACCCTTGAGTGCAAATGGTTACAATAATGTGATATGGCGGACAAATCAACTAAGTGCATTACAATTGCAAGAACATATTCATTCTCATATTTTATATGTTATTAAATCGGTAATGTTCGCAGGCTAATTTGGTTCATATACATCTGGACCACCACGCCAGCCGCGGATCCATCAATGAACCATGGCTCGATTTCCTTAGCAGACAAAGGGACACCTAGGTATTTGGGGCTACATTATCAAATGCTCAGGTGTGCTGTCCGCGGAAATCGCCCGTAGTCCATCAACAGACCGAGGCTGGTCACACGATAGCCCGATTTGCAACTAAGATACTGATAAACGAAAACAACGACACCACACACGCGCGCGCGCACGCACGCACATACACACACGCGCGCACATACACAAACACACACACACACACACACACACACACACACACACACACACACACTCTCTCTCTCTCTCTCTCTCTCTCTCTCTCAGACAGTATAATGCCATTTCCAATATCACCACCCTTCGTTTCCAAATATGTTAAGTCGAAAGGGAAACGAAGAGCGGGATCCGGTCTAAGTATATAAACCACTCAAGGTCAACACTCCTCGCTTTCGAAATAGCGGGTCGAAAGAAAAGAGAGGAGTGAGACCAGGATGCACGCGCTCACACAATCACTTTCGCTCGCACACCTTCACAAAGTCATGCCTAGAAATTAAAATTGAGTTTTGAAACGTTGATTTGGTTCTTTCACATCGAAAGAGGACCACTCTGACACTCCATCACTGGAACCACTGGATTGTTCATCGAGCCAGTCCTTCCAGAGATAAACCATCAGAATAGTACCGCATTCTCCAACGTGACGGGGATGGTTTGACTGACTCCCCCATGTAATGGCATGAGGGCACTAGTTTAGCATTTATTTTAATAAATAACTTTCTTGGTTCCTCTTATCCACTTACCAATGCTCATGTCCATATACGCTCACGCGTTCTCGTGGTCATCCACATACACACGCGCACGCACGCGCACGCACGCACGCACGCACGCACGCACGCACGCACGCACGCACGCACTCATACACACACAACAAAGGCACACTCACGCACGCACGCGTACATACATATCCACTTCCCATACATACAGACGCATATCCACATCCTCATACACCCGTATGCACACACAATCGTACCTAATTGTTGAAAATTGAAAACTCTAATGTATAACTTTTACAATGGAGGCGAAATAGCCACTGGTTTAGTAAAGGTTTGTATACTGAGAGCTGAAATCGTGCCTGTGATGAGAAAATGCATTCTGTTAAAAGTAAGAATTATCTTCCCAAATTGGCATAGAAGAAAATGCGATGGATTATAGTGGAGAAAACGCAATTACGTGCGTTCGTCACGTAATAGAAAAGCATTGTAAGCAAAAGCCGCTAACTTCTTTAAACTACTTTCGCTGGTGCACATCAAAAATTCTGATGCTTTGTGAACGTTCGGTCGTTTCCAGTAGTATGGTTTTATGTATTTCCTGCGTAAATCATTATAGACAGGACATTATGTATTGCCGCTACCGCCAAAATGTTTAAAAAATGTATGCCCCTACTGTTGAAAGACTGAGAGAATAAAGAAAAACGGAAACTGAAACTGTGGCATCACGAACAATAGTGTAGTTGTATCCGCACTATTATTATTGATGGTGTTCAACCATTGTCATCTTTCCAACCAACGGACTTTTCTTCTTTTAGCTATGCCACACCCATCTCAATTTAAACCCCACCCACACCACGCCCGTGTTGGGATCGATAGATCTCTGAAATCCCTAACTCTTAATTTCAAGAAAACTCTACCTGTAAGCCGTTGCATATTTTGAAACTAATTTGACTGGGTTTCACTTAGTTTCAAAATATTCAAAATATTCGGCAGCATGTTTATTAAAAAGTAAAGACAGACAATTCGTACAACGTGTCGAACTGTTAACAGTTAAAGAAGGGCCAAATCGGATCATTCATGACGTGAGAGAGAGAGAGAGAGAGAGAGAGAGAGAGAGAGAGAGAGGAGAGAGAGAGAGAGAGAGAGAGAGCGAGAGAGAGAGGGGTTGGGAGAGAGAGAGAGGGGTTGGGTTGGAGGGAGGGAGGGAGGGAGGGAGGGAGGGAGAGAGAGATAGTGTGCGTGGATGCGTGCGTGTGTGCGTGCGTGCGTGCGTGCGTGCGTGCGTGCGTGCGTGCGTGCGTGCGTGCGTGCGTGCGTGCGTGCGTGCGTGCGTGCGTGCGTGCGTGCGTGCGAGAGAGAGAGAGAGAGATAGTGCTTATAGTCGTTTGTAAAGTACGTAGGTCCTGGTAAGGTATCGCGAGTTGTTTATCACGGATTACATACATATTATCGCTACTCATTAATCAACATTAACCTTTATAACTCTTATGTTAAAATTTTTAATTTTCGAATTAAATTAAAAGATGAACTGGTGTTCATTTTTTAACAAATTTGGTGGAAGATGGTGCTGTCGTAGACAACAACATCTTCAACAAAATTTGTTTTAAAATGTACATCGGTGGTAAGTGTTAACTGTAAACAGAATATCTTCATAAACAACATGGCCTTAACCCGGCTTGTACCGACAGGACCCTAAAGCGCTCAAAATGTATCATATATTAATTAACCACTTAATGGCCCAACTTTTTCAAGAAAGTTCTAATTTTGCAACAACAACCTGTCAAATTAGTTTCAAAATATTCAACAGAATGTTTATTAAATAATACAGACATTAAAATTCGTACACCCTGACGAACATGGTGTCATGCATAACGTAATTGACTATGACGTCAACCTACGTGTGAGTTAGTTGATTATGACATCATATGATCGACTGAGAAACTGGATTCATCAATTGCCAAGACAATTCAAGTTTTTGCTTGGACAGTCTCCATTTGCAGACCAAGAGAAGACTATTTCTGAGAATTTAGCACTGGAATGACTGGCTCGGTAACCGAGCCAGTCATTGCAGTGATAAATTATCAAAATTATCTTGGCCTGTAGGCCTATATGGATATTCTATAGATGCCTTTTCCTTTGGACGGCTGGACTTGAGGGGTTAGAATTGTAGTACACGTGAACGCAGAATTTCGCACGTCAGCATACGTCATCCGATTAATCACTTAATATAATTATATGCAGGCCAAGGTAAGAAGACGAGCGGGTTTATAATTTAAATTTGTTTGTGATTTTTTATATACTTATAATGATTAATGATTTAAAAAATAATTTGGGTCGTTAATTCGGGCAACGATCCCACAACGTTTTTTGTGCACTGAACAAGCTAGTCACCCAGATAGTACTACAATGATTTTTTTAAATACAGCGCTGGTTTTATGATCTAGAAAAGTTTTTTCTAACACGTAGGAAGGATGAGGAAACTGGATTTTTCAAGGTAACATTTTTCATTTCATTTATTACACCCAGACTTTTACAAGTATGTTGGGGGGGGGGGCGGGTTGGGGGTGGTGGTGGGGGACATATATACATATATATGCTGGGTGGCTTCTCGTTGTTTATAAGTATTGATGGCGGCATCCGGAAACAACGTGGCAATTCAATTCGCGAGAGCGCCACCCCCCCCCCCCCCCCACCACATCCAACCCACTTCCTCCTGCGAGCGTAAAAAAGCAATTAAAAATAATTTAGTTAAATATCGATATATGAACATAATAATATTTATCCGCATTTGTTCAGCAGTATTCCCTATATATTCACCATTAGTCACTCAACCCTTCCCTGTCATCACGAGTAACCTTTCGTCCGTTCTCCTCTATTCCGCGAAAAAATGAAAGAGAAACGAGGAGTGGGGCCAGGTTTACAAAATTAAAGTATAACAACACCCCCCCCCCCCCCCCCCCCCCCCATCCCCACCATATCACGCTTTCCCCGTTAATTGTTTGATTGCTGAATTCCTGCAGACTGCATCTTCAAATATCCTCGAACATGGTTGAAGATATTCGGCGTAGCAGAAGGACTCATTTCTAGCTATGTCCAGCCCATTTCTAGCTAAGCTCCGCCCATGTTTAGCCCGTCTTGAGATTGATGAACCCTGAATTCCCAGAATCCCAATATCACAGTAACTATACAGGTAAGCTTTTGAATATGGCAGCAACAGCGCCAAGTCAAATTAGTTTCAAAATATTCAACAGAATGTTTATTAAATAGTAGCTTCATCAAAGACATATAATTCGTATTCGTCATTTATGATTGTGACGTCAACCTACGTGTGACGTAATTGATTATAACGCCATATAGTTGATCGACAGTCCACATTAATCCGTTACTCTCACATATATATTTATTTATTTCAGTCAGGATTCTCATCAATGAAGGATTCTAGTTTATCAGTCAATCATGTGAGGTCATCATCAATAGCTTACCTGTATAGTTCTCTGGAAATTGATAGTCAGCGAGTCCAGAGTACGCTCGATTCCAACACAAGCGAAGTGTGGGTGGAGCTTAGCTAGAGATGGGCGGGACATAGCCATAAATGGAACGGTCCATTTGCGTTATCGATATTTCAATCGCAACTACGCGTACAGATTCTATTGCATCACCACTTGGGTTGGACGTTGCTCTGGGTCCAGAAGATGTCTGCTGGTTTTGGGGCCAAAGGTGAAACATCAAGACTACTCTCTGGGTCAAATTTACCAGGGTGTTTTGCTAGAAACGAACGCCGGTTTGTGGCGCCATGACACCTACGACATATCAACGCCACGTCTTTAGGTTCAAGGCAATCTCTTTAAGGAAAATGATCGGATTGCAACTACACCAACATATTTTCTTTGCAAAGACGCAGGTTGACCTGAGGGTCAACGGTTAAGGTAATTTCTTAGTGCTCAGACAACCCGTTATGGCATTAAATTTTGAAAAGTTTGATTTTAGCAGAAATAAACTCCCATTAATCGCACGAGTTAAATGGCCATGTTAGAAGATACAGTGTAACATATATCGGTGCCCAGACAGAAGCTTACATCCTTACATACTCCAATAGATCCTTCCCCTTTATCCATCTATCATATGATGTCATAATTAACTACGTGGCATTATGACGTCATGAATGACGTGGACAAGTAATATATGCGTTGTTGTACGAATTGCATGTCTTTACTATTTAATAAATATTCTGTTGAATATTTTGAAACTAATTGGACTGGGCGCTGTTGCTGCCATAGGCAGCAACATCACCCAGTTAAATTAGGTTCAAAATATGTAACAGCTTATCGTAGTTTTCTGGAAATTAATAGTCATGGAATTCAGGGATCGATCGATCGCTACACAAGCGACGTGTGGGTGGAGCTTAGATAGAGACGGGCGGGACAAACACGGGATCGATGCTTTGCTTTCGAGAAATCTCTTTCCTTTATCTAAAGTGGCGTTTAGAATGATATCATAATCAATTACGTCATTATGACGTCATGAATTATGTAAATAAGTACGTCACGAATACATAATTGAAGACGAACTATGCGTTGCTGTACGAATTGTATGTCTTTACTATTTAATAAATATTATGTTGAATATTTTGAAACTAATTTGACTGTGCGCTGTGGCTGCCATAGGCAGCAACATCAGCAAGTCAAATTAGTTTCAAAATATTTAACAGCTTATACGTATAGTTTTCTGGAAATTTATAGTCAGGGAGTTCAGTGATCGATCTATTCCTACACGAGCGAGGTATGGGTAGAGCTTAGCTAACGATAGGTGGGGCTTATCAAAAACTTGAACGGTCCATTATTTTCGAGAAATCTCCTTTATCCAAAGTGTCTCCTGTAGGAAATATAGGAAATGTATCATAGCAATATTTAACCTGTGTTTTCTCCTTGAATTTTAAACCGAATGATTAGGCAGATATCTAGCCCTATGGTGTCCATGTGACAATTGTATTTTTCTTCAACAAATCCGTCCATGTTTTAATCCTTACCGACTATAGTTCGTTTCTATTTAGCTGTCGCCTGAAATATTCGAATAATTCGAATATTCAGTCGTGTAATTATACAATACAAATTTATAAAGAACACTAATGGAGGAATTGAATTTCTCAGTCAATCATATGACGTCATAATCAACTACATGTAAGATAACGTTATAATCAATTACGTCCAGAATGACGTGGCTATGTTCGTCACGAACGCTTAATTGATGACGGACTAAGCGTTATTGTACGAATTGTATTGCTTTACTATTTAATAAACATTCTGTTGCATATTTTGAAACTAATTTGACTGTGCGCTGTTGCTCAGCGGCGTAGGCAGGTTTTCGCGTCAGGGGGAGCGAGGTCTGAAAAGGCGCTACCCCCACTTGAGCGATGACTAAAAAGGCGCCACCCGCATACCAATTAGACGTGTTGAATGTGTTAAAATTAATGTGCAACGTGCATCGTGATGACAATCCCATTGACAGCAACAGCATCCAATCAAATCAGATGTTATATGTTCAACCCGATACTCCTTACCTAGTCTTTGTACCAAGGGAATCTTTGATCCACGAATACATAGCTTCCAGAAGGACCGGAAAGCTACGTTCTCCATGATGCAGCGTGCAGAAATGTCAGCAGTACTGCAAAGCATTGAGCCCAGGATTGTACTTTTCCTCCATGGTTCGCCGCCACGGAGTGGATTGTCATTTTCTTTAGTTTCTTTGTAGATAGGTATATGTAGGTGAACTCTGTTTTGGATTCATTCATAGAGATTCTCAATTTTTAGTTTGCTTGCGGCTATTGGGAGAAGTTCGTCAAGGGGTTTCTTTTCTTCATCTATAAAGTCCACATCGTCGGCATATTCCACCCCTAGCGGCATGCCCAGTATTGACACGGGGTGGGGATGGGGAGGGTGGTTGGGGTGGGTGGTGGTGGGGTGTTGGTCTTGTGGAGTTTCCCCGCACGGATTTCAATGCAGCAGCGAGGAAACAGGTGAAGCGCACAGGGGATAGGCCATCTAACTGTGGAGAGCCGATTGATATCTCAAACTCTACAGACTTCACTGACTTGACTCGTACTCTCAGCTTGGTGTTTGCACGCGGTAGTCTCGCTAGTCGTAGCTCATCTTCATTGCAACTGGCCTGGCGTAGTACATCTAGGATCTTTGAGCGTTTAATTGTGTCGAAGGCTCGTGACATGTCAATGCCCATTTTGTGGAAATCCAAGTGTTTGGACATGACTACGGACACAAGCATGCGTTGAGCCCATACAATGTCTGCGCAGCTGCGTCCACGTTTGAAGCCACTTTGACATGATCCGGTGAAGTCATCGATCTTGTCTCGGATGTGGCATAGAGTAACATTGGATAGGATTTTCCGTATGCTGTTAAGGAGCACAAAGGGCCGCAGATTGGCTGGTTGGGGGTGGGGGCATGTGCCTTCTTGGGCTTGGGTAGCGCGATAAGGATGCCTTGGCCTACAGCGTCGATAGGAGGGTGGTGCATAAAAGCTGAATTGATTATGTGCGTGATCGGTTTTGAGATAATGTCACTTGCATATTTGAATAGTTCATTGCTCATACCACCAGGTCCAAATGCACGTCCATTTTTCAGGGCTTTAAGTGCCTTCTCAACCTCTGCTGTATTAATTGTGTGAATGTGCACCTTTAAATAGTCGATGATTGTATCTCTACTGCCATAGTAGTAGTCTCCATACGCCGCTGTAACGGCGGCCTGAGCATGATAAGGAAATACGTCAATATCATGACGTATGTAAATTGACCGAATATCGGTGTCTACTATTATTGATATGCGATGAATTGTTTATTTTTTTAATTAGTGGTGATGGCTTTGGAAGAAGTCAGGATGCACTATCTTTGCCCTCCAAACCAATATTGTCCGACCGGTAAGCGAGAACTAGATATATAGATGAGAAATATATTATTTCTAATTCATTTTGGTGATCAAGACAATTTAGCCCATATGTTCTCAGTCACCAAATAGGAATGGACAGCCACGTGGAACAATAAGGCCGATGATGATGATGATGATGATGATGATGATGGCGATGATGATGATGGTGATGATGATGATGATGATGATCAGGATGAAGATGATGATGATGATTCTACAAGAAGACTATTTTAAACAAGTATAATATATACAATTGCTTCACACAAATTGCATGGGGCAAACATCCCATGTGCTTCTTTCCTCATAGATTATCACAGTATCTTACCACCGAGCATACCTTTCTAAATGTTGGCCTTGCTACAACGAACATTTCCAGTTTATCCATCAATCATATGACGCCATAATCAACTACGTGACATGTAGGATGACGTCATAATCAATTGTCATAAATGACGTAGATAAATTCGCCACGATCGCTTAATTGATAACTGACTAAGCGTTGTTGTCCGAATTGTATGTCTTTCCTATTTAATAAACATTCCGTTGAATATTTTGAAACTAATTTGACGAGATGATCTGTTTCAAAATATTCAACAGCTTACCCGTATAGTTTTCTGGAAATTGATAGTCAGGGAATATAGGGATCGATCGATCCTAGCACGGGCGAAGTATGGGTGGAGCTTAGCTAGAGATGGGCCTGATAACTGTAATGGTCAAACCTGCACAGACGACCTTTTCAGTGCTCACAAGAAATATTCATTTGTAAGACGACAGAAAGATATTTCATCGTAAATTCGATAGTAGTTAATTTACACAAATATTATTATCTTGGACTGCAAATGGACATTCGTTGAGCAAATATTTCGCTTTTCTTGGAAAAAATATAGTTTAATTTATTTAAATTATTTAACCCTTCTTGTGTCAACAGCGCCTCAAAGAACTCAAAATACTACTTGATATATCAATTAAACATTTTATTCTGGTCAATATTTTTCAAGATATTTACTTTTCAAAGGCTGTTTTTGTCAATTTACCCCTGAATTCTTTTCCGTCGGCTTGACCATTGAAGTGTTTTAAGTGTATATCTGCAGGCAGAGAGAAAGGTATCTTTGAAAATTTAACACTAGAATGACTGGCTCGGTAACCGTGCCTGTCATTCTAGTGGTAAATATTTAAAAGATATTCTTCTCTAGGCCTTTCAAATAGGCATGCATGTCTGAAGACCACTGCAGAGTTGCTTTCTTGGTCAGTTTTACCATTAAAGGGTTAAGTTGACAGAACAGGGGTTAATAAACACTCTGTTGAATATTTTGAAACTAATTTGACTGTAGGCGCTGTTTCAAAATATTCAACAGCTTAGCCCGTAGTCACACGAATCAAAAATGTATTAATCATGTGACATTATAGTCACATGACTTCGTCTTTGACTTGTGCACCTCTTACAGTCTAGACATGGTATGTCGTCAGAAGAAATAAATCGCGTTTTGAAGTGTTTAGAAGAAATAAAAGGTGATATAAAGTGTGGTACAGACAGAGAGACAGACAGAGGTCGATAAACGACTAGATGAGATATCATTGCAAATTTCGAATTTGAATGGTGAAAATCCCGAAGAGAACGAAGATAATAATGGCACGAAAGGCGACACAGCTGCAGCCATTACCGAGAATGCAGATGACGCGCCAGACCAGGCAACGCCCAGTAGTCAAGTTTCTCGCCAAACTAAGCCAGCTGACTTATCAACAAGCCATCCCGATTCCTGAGTATAGCAGCGCTTAGGCGGATTCGCTATCGGCGAACTTCAGGCGGATTTTAACGCTTTGAAAGACTCGTACGTACCCACGAATTGTTTTACCGTCGGACTTGCGACTAAATGTATCATGTACTGGGATAAGACGCGAGGGTCGACCGATATTAAGCATTATAACTCGTTCTGCCCGTTACATTGAGACAGCATTTAAATGGCTGTCATTACAAAAACCAAATGTTACGACTAAGGAAACCGATTTGGTACAAATACATACAATTTTGTTAGCAAATATCAAATATCGACAGGACGAATATTCGGCATTATTGGTTCACGGTAATTTTGACGCCGAGACAGCGAAATAATCGAGTTCATTTGGTGCATCGTATCGCGGTTTTAATAGAGGCAACTATAGAGGAAATAGGGACGGATATCGCGGTTATAATCAGAACAATTAAAAACAAGATATTTATAGTAATTTTTCACATAGAAATTTACCAACTGGACAACAGCATAACGATGCTTATATATAATTGATTGATACGTCATGTGTTTTCAACACTTTAATATTGATAAATGGAAATTATTAGAAATCACCGATCCTGTCTTGGAATGGATTACAAATGGTATATCATTACCTGTCTCCAATAATGTAGAAACCTTTGAAAGTGTAAATCACAATTTAAATTTAAAAGAACAGAACTTCGTGTCGAATGAATTAACTAGGCTTCTAAGTCAGCGCGCGATCGAACAGTGTACTGTAACTCCGTTCTGTGTTTCACCAATTTCAGTAACAAAGAAAAAGAATGGAGAATATCGATTAATAGTTGATCTGACAATTAAATTCGTATTGTAACCCACCTCATTTGTCTTATGAAATTATACAAACCATAATAAGAATTGTCAAACCAAATGATTATTTAGTGGCATTGGATATAAAACATGGTTTTTAGCACATTCCAGTTGACGCGTTGTCGAGCGAATATCTGGATATAAAATGGAATGGGTGTTATTATAAATTTCGTGTATTGTGTTTGGATAAAATGCTAGCCCGTATTTTTTGCTAAATGTTTGAGACCTATTCTGACATATTTGCGGTCACAAGGTATTCGAGTTTCATTATATGTCATGACCTTTTACTCTGTGCATCAGAGGATGCAATCAATAACTATAAGAAAGCGCTCGTTTCAACTCTAATTCAGCTAGGATGGAAAATTAATTGGGAAAAATCATCTTTGTGTCCATCACAAAACAAAGAGTTCTTAGGATATGTCATTGACTCGAACTGTCGCGGTAAGGTTAGACTTACTATCCCTAAGGTCAGAATTCACCGAGTAAAACGGGATATTAAGCGAATTGTCAATAATAACCAGGCCTCTGCTAGGGCCCTAGCATGTGTAGCCGGTCAATGTGTTTCTATGACAGCAGTTATACTTCCGGCAAAAACTATTATTACGTAATTTGTACCGATTACTAGCTACTAGACGGACGTGGCAAGATATTATTGTGTTAGACGAACCGACTCTTACAGATTTAAACTGGTGGTTGTCTTCACTCTCGGAATGGAATGGAATGGACGGGTCATCGGTTCTACGACGGTACAGGCACAAATAATGACAGACGCGTCATGTACAGGTTGGTGTGCAGTATACCTCAACCATCCCGCCCAATGACTGTGGATTCGTCGCGTTGCGTGCATGCCGTCAAATTACCGAGAAATATTGGCGGTCCTAATAGCTCTAAAACCATTCTATCTATAAAACAAATCGGCCCAAGTACTTTCCAACAATATCAGTACCGTAGCATATATCAACCACTTAGGTGGTTCCAACAAAGACTTGACGGATGTAGCCAACGCGGTTATCTATACAGCATACGACAACAACATGACGTTAAGCGCTTCATAGTTAGCGGGAAAGGACAATATTCTGGAAGACAAGTTATGCAGAAACCAGTATACCTTCGAATGGAAACTTCATCCGAGCATGTTTCACTACCTAGATGCGATTTGGGGTACACACACAATAGACAGATTCGCTTCAATGACTGCATATCAGATCCCAAAATACAACGGTTACAGGTGGGATCCATTGACAGCAGGAGTAGATGCTCTTGCGCAACAAGACTGGGGTCGGGAGAACAATTTTGTCAGCGCTCCATTTTTTTCTCATTCCTCGAGTTCTGGATGTTCTACAAGAACAACACGCCGACGCTACAATAATTGTACCATATTGGCCAGGTCAGTCATGGTTCGGTCGCTTGCTTCAGATGGCTGTGAATCATGCAGTAAAATTGCCAATGTCGAACAGAACTGTGATTCGAAGTGGGCCACGTGCAAAGCCGTTGAAAATTCGGAAATGGGATCTGTATGCATATCGCGTGTCTGGCAGAACCACCTGCATAACTTAGGGTGGTCTTATCGGGCAAGCGTTCAAACTACATATAGCTGGACTAAGTCTACCCTTCAATTATATGATAGACAATTGACAAATATATGATAAACAATTGAAAAAGATGCGTGACCTTTGCATTAAAACAGTATATTGTTTCCTCCTTGTAAATCTGCTGATGTGGCAGAATTCTTGTGCTCGGTATCAGATTGTTCGAAGCGTCCAGCATCAGTTCTAAAGTCTACTTTGGCAGCCATATCATGTTATTATGAAGGCCATAGCATACCATCACCCACGAAAGGTGGTAACATTAGAAAACTAGTTGGCGGTTTAATAAAATCATGGCCAGTTGAGCCTACCAAACAAACAAAAGCTACGTCCATTGAACCGTTTCAAAAGTTATTTAAGACAATGGGTTCCAATACACGTATGACTATAAAGGATTTAAGGCTAAAGGTGATTACTCTGTTGTCTTTGTCATTTATGACACGACCGTCTGATTTAGCTCCTAAAGGAGTGTATTATGACTCAAAAACAGGTACATCCAGGAAAATCGTGTTTTCTGTTGACAATGTAAATTTTCATGATGACGGATCATTGACTATAACTTTCTTTGGCATTAAGAACGATACTGATAGATCATGTTTTGAGGTGTGCCTTCCCAAGTGTTCGGATCCTGACTTGGAGGCTGGCTTGTGCTTATATACATACATAGAAAGGACATAAAGCTTTCGTCCACGTGACTCACCACGTGACTCACCACAACCAGTTTTGCTAACTTTATATGCTCAGTATAAGGCAATTTCAGAGTCGACTGTAGCTACCATACTAAACGAGGCTATTAAGAGGGCTGGTCTTAGTCCGAGTCTACACTCTGCCAAATCCTTTCGTCTGACTGGGGCCACCATGGCAATATGTGAAGGTTGTGATCCTCATAAGGCTATGCAGATTGGGCGTTGGAAATCATCAGAGATGTTTTATTTTCATTACGTTTATCCGTCAGCCCCTAATGACTGTTGATAAGTTGATGAACAGTAAGGAACAATAATTGAAGTCACCTATTTATCAGTAAACAGTTGAACAGTTAATCTCTAAATAAGGCAAATTAACATTAAGCATGTTTTAGCAATGAGTAGTGACGTAAATTTTGATATAAACTGTAGCCATACGAATCAAAATGTATTACTCATGTGACATTATAGTCACATGACTTCGTCTTTGACTTGTGCACACATTTTCATTTCAGCTTAATATAGAGTAATTATGATAGTAATTGTACCATTATGTGATTGTAATTGTGAGAGGTGTGACAATGTTGAGATAAGGCAAATTAACATTACACATTTGACTTATATACAATTTATCTTGGCACCCTAGCCAAGTTCTATATCTATCATAATAGTTAGATTCTCCCTGAATCCTTAAATGACTCTTCTAGGTATGTTATAAGCACAGCTTGATTGGCCCGGACAATCAGTCCTCCAATCAACTTCTGCTTATTTCTTCCCAGAAGTTTCTACCTAATAAACTTTGGTAGTTCTGACCAATCAACGATCCTTTCATTTCGTTGTTGGATGTAAAACCTATTCTATTTAATTCTCTGCTACAGAGTTTGATCGACGCTCATTGATTATGACGTCATCCTGACCAATCAAACTCTGTGCTATTCTTCTATGGCGATGATTCCTCATATAGATAAAGCGGTGGTAGCTGGTTCTGATTTGATGCGATCTGTCAGCTAACTAACAACATTATGGAATGTGTTGTTGTTGCATGCCATTGTATGAGTGACATATAGTTGATATACAAATTTCGATTATGTTATTAATTCCATTGTCCTTTCCATTGCCTATTGATGGATAATCCTGTAGGATGCTAGAGTTAATAGGCACATGAGCTGTATGATCTCATTGCCAGCTGATGTTGTTCTATTCTCATGTGAGAATCTAGAATGCCTACGTCATCAACTAAGTCCGTTTGTCACGTTCGATTCCAGTGATTCTTATACCTCAATTATTTTCCAAACTATCGATCCAACAAACTGCTGAATAACATAAAAGTGTATGCCGACTAAACGGCAACAACTTTCATCTAAACTACTTCTAGATACACATCAACTCAGAACCGTGGGACTCATTCCAATCAATTCGCCTATTTCAATTTGATGATGAAACTTTATCCATCCATCCTGAGTGTGCTACATTCACACGCCATCTATTATAAAACTGAATGTCTTCCGCACTAGCTGATGTCAACTAGCTGATGTAATAATAATAGACTAAATATTGAGAGTATACAAGCCAACCGGTCCATTAGCTCACCTGGTATTTTCAAATCATAAATTTCTCTTAGGACTTACTCGAAGAAATAAGACATCTAGCGGGGTCGTGATTTCCCACAAGACAATCCCATATCTACAACATGTGGCTGACCATTTTAATCTTCCTGATCATTACCTAAAGGATGAGTAACTATGAGTTACGGGACAATTTAAGACAATCATTCAACAAGCGTCCAGTAATTGCATTTAAGAAGTCCGAATCTATCTTGGTAAAAGCGAAACTGAAATAAGTTTTCAAAACATCACTCAATGGTTTATCATTGTGTAGTAATCAGGTAATATGGCGACTCTTAAACTAACTGACAAATCTCAGGTAATAGAATAAACAAGAATTTTTCACATTTTGAAAATTCTGAGCCAGTGCATTGACAATATTACATACATAGATACATGCGCGCACGTGCGGGGTGCGCGCACGCATGCACGTGCACACATGCATGCATGCATGCACGCGCGCAGATAGATAGATAGATAGATAGATAGATAGAGAGAGATAGACAGATGGATAAATAGATAGATAGATTCTATGAAAATGTATATTTAGTCACTCTAAGTATTCTTAATATATAACCAAATAACTTATTCTAAACAACATGTTCACTTAAATTCATTGGTGCACCAATATATAAAGCACTGATAAAATAGGTCTGAAATCCTTTTTCATCTTAAATATTGTTTCTGTATATTTCAGATGTAAATAACTGCAAAGGCGTCAAATGCCCTGAAAATGGGAAATGTATCACTATGCGTAGCTTTGCGTACAAACCCGCACCAGAAGAGTGTGATGTTGGATTTACTGGAGACTTTTGCAAAATCAGTAAGAGAGAGAGAGAGAGAGAGAGAGAGAGAGAGAGAGAGAGAGAGAGAGAGAGATAGAGAGAGAAAGAGAGAGAGAGAGAGAGAGAGAGAGAGAGAGAGAGAGAGAGAGAGAGAGATGGTAGGGAGGGGGTGGAGGGAGAGAGAGTGGGAGAGAGAGAGAGCGAGTGCGAGAGAAAGGGTAGAGGGGGAGGAGAGAGAGGGGAGAGATTGAGAGAGAGAGAGGGGGGTGGCGGGGGAAAGGGAGGTGGAAGTTGGGGAGGGGGGGGGGGGGGGTGGGAGAGGGGAGAGAGGGAACGGGACAACAATCTTAAAGAACCGCTATATTGTGGTTCCAAATACCATACTCAATATAAATGACCCATATTAGGCGACATCTGCCACTATGAGCCACTTGTAATAGCGTGATCAATCGCTAACTATGCGCCGCAAGATACGTCCAGTTTTTATGGGAATCGATTTGAAACTCTGAAACCTGAATTCCCAGAATTTAAATGTGCACATTCACATCAAAATACTTGATCCTAGAATTATTAAAAGTTTATACTTTTAGGATTTTAAATTGTGTGCATCGATGTAGCGAAAAAATAAAAGTTAACATATGGTGATTTTATTAAGTATAAATTTATATATTTTAAGTTGTGAAAATGAATTAAAGGCACGTGTACCTTTTTCAAATTCACAAATAAAAAAAATATATTAATTTATTCAGAATGAAATATGATATGTTATGATTTATTCCGTTTTGCTACATTGAGGTACATGCTTTAAGCCTAATGAAAGCATACAATTTAAAAATTTTATCATCATGAGTTTAAAAATCTTTTAAATGTTCAATGGCCGAACTAGATACGTCATTATTATTTTGAAATCGGCTAACTAGTGACGTAATAGACAGATCCATTTTAGCTATGTCCCGTCCATTTCTACCTAAGCACCGCCCATGTTTTGCGCGTGTTGGGATCCCATTTTCAAAGTAATTATACAGGCAGCAACACCCAATAGAATTAATTTCAAAATATGCATCAGATTACCTATGGCCTATGGCAGCAACACCCAATCAAATTAATTTCAAAATTGTCAAACGTTCAACGCAGTTCAACGTGCATGAACTTTGAACATGGTCACATCAAACAAAATAGATACAATAAGCCACACATGTTACAAAATTTCAGTTTCAAGATACAAGATTATCCATCTATCGTCTGACGTCATAATCAGCGGTGTTGTCGAATGACGTCAAAATCATCACGTCATAAATGATTCTATTTGGCCCATCTTCAACTCTTGATAGTCGGATACGTTGTACGACTTGTATGGCTCTACTATTTAATAAACATACTGTTGAATATTTTGAATATTTTTGCCATAGGCAGCAACAGCACCCAGTCAAATTAGTTTCAAAATATTCAACAGCTTACCTATATAGTTTTATGGAAATTGATAGTCAGAGAGTTCAGAGATCGATCGACTCCAACACGAGCGAGGTGTGGATGGAGCTTAGATAGGGATGGGCGGGGAATAGCTAAAACTGGATACGTTCATTGTACATGTAAGCTGTTGAATATTGTGAAACTAATTTCACAAGAATATTTATGAAATGGATGACATTGTAACCCTTTCCTGACGAAACCGGTCGAAACCGGCCTCTGTAGTGGTTTTGAGTAATGTCCATTTGCAGGCCAAGAGAAGACTATTTTTGAAAAATTACCACTGAAATGACTGGCTCGGTAACCGAGCCAGTCATTTCAGTGGTAATTTTTCAAAAATAGTCTTCTCTTGGCCTGCAAATGGACATTCAATAAGTATACGCGGTATGATGTTAGATGGATACTCTGCAAAGGTGAATTGTATTCATGGAAATCTATCAGATAAACTAAGCACGATGTTTAGCTAAATTAGTCTTTTAATCCCGTTTTTGTAAGACGAAATGAGAGAGAGAGAGAGAGAGGGCGTGTGCGTGCGTGCGTGGGTGCGTGCACTACACGTACAATGGATTTGCATTGTAGATGGTAAAAGGATTTTTCGGAGAAAAAAGGCAATACACTTTCATGAAGCAAGTACACAGATCTACAATCACAGTCGTCAGATGACGGCGAGAGGTGTCTTACCCAAGAAACTGATCTGGCCAAGAAGAACGGTTGAAGTGCCTTACTGGAGATTATACTCAGCTAGATGAAGCTGGCATTGAAGCGAAAGACAACAACACACAAGAAGGGGTATTGGGTTTTACATGATGAGAGGGTGCCCGAATTGAACGTCTCTCAACCCAGCATTGTATAATATGTTCATTCGCAAGTTTTGCCATGCAAATATGACGGTAAAGTCTAACTTATTGCGCTGCACTCATCCAGAAAGGAAGAGGTCATCACATTTGTATCTTTCTTGATATGATTTTTAAAATCAGTTGAAAGGTCTGTGTGACAAAGTGAAATTAAATGGAACTAATGAACATAGAGCATCATAAAATGAAGATGGCAAAAGTTTCTCCAAAGACAAGACAGTAATTTGATGCAACTGGATAAGAAGAATGCCTTGAAGGGTGGTCGAATGAACAAGTCAGAGACATACAATAATCTTGATGGGAAATTCTTTCTGGAAGCCCAGATTAGGGTATGTCGCTCTTCGCCTTTGAAAGATTTGGCCAAACAGGTCCAAGCTGGTGTGGTGACTCATCATTGCAAAATTTGTGCATGTTTCAGCGTCATCTCTCACCCAAACTAAAAAAGCTGTCAGAGGATTTAGAACTTAGCATCCCAGTATCTGTGCTAATAACACATATGCCGGTATCGTGAGAAAATATTCTCTCATTCCCAAACAATCTTTGGCATTTTGTAAATGTCAAAAAGTTAACAATACTTTCGATGATTCAGTTATCAACAATGTAACGCTGATAGGTGTCGAGATGAGGAAGATGGGCTTAAAGAGGCATCATTGCATGTATTCAGGAATGCTGATCAAATGCAAGCCATTTTAAAAGATGTTCCCACAGTCAAACACGTGCATGTTGAAGATGGATCAATACTACCTACCCATATCAGTGAACTATTGTATGATGATGGTCCCCCATGGTCATATACATTTGTGGGAGAACCAGCCCCTATAGCGGATGCTCAGCGTACATCTACTTCGGCACTGCCAGATCATATCAACATTTCACATTTAGATGCAGTTGAAACTGATCTCAATGTTTCATTCATGGAGCATTCACGAAGTAAATTGAAATGGTGACAATACGACTAGTCATCGGTTCTTAAGAATAATAACAGTAACACTGACAAGCAAAAACAGTTGAATCAGCTGTCCAGTCCTTGTGTATTACATCTAGGCTTGTGCTATTATTGCGTTGAGTGATCGCGATCGATTATTAAAAAATAATCGCGAGTACTCGATTAATCAGCTTGGATACAAATTACCAAGACATAACAACAAATAAATATCAATGAGGAAAATCGGCAATGGTGTTTAGAAAGGTCATTTGGAATGCGAGAGAAGACTATTTTTGAAAATGTATCACTGGAATGTCTGGCTCGATTTTCGAGCCAGGCATTCCAGTAACACATTTTCAAAATAGTCGTCTCTTGCCTTGCAAATTGGCATACATTCACTAAGCAAAATGTCATTTTTCATGACCGATCGCATTAAAATGTAGTTGAAAGTTAGGTTTTGAAATATGTTATGCAATAGAAAATATTCACGATTATTCGATTATTTAATATTTAATCATATAAATTCACGATTTAAAACATAATCGCGATTTTCGATTTAATCACGTAATCGCGCAAGTCTAATTACCTCTGTGGTAAAGTAAAGTAAAGAAAAAACCATACGTTGTAGTCAAGTCTGAAAAGGAATAACACATTTTGCATTTAAGGAAACCAAGAATATATTTATGAACGATGCAACAGAAAGATGCAGAGAATTATGTTATTTACACAACATTTGTTGCTGACATATGATCAAAATAATCTAAAGCCTTATTATGAAATAATATTTTACACATATGTAATTAGTATGTAAATGTGTAAGATATTAATAATTCGCTAGTCGTGATGTTGTGGGAGCTATTACCGTTCTGACTATTCTCATGTAGACGTATAAATATCAGTTCATATGATGAACGCATTTCCTTTAAGTATTAGTGTAAGAATAGACATGGAATCCCAGAAACCAGTGAGTTAAATAATTACACACAGTTATAGTACTTCAAATATGACATGCTCTAAAACCTTTATAGAATGTTGAGATAATGGCTAGATTATGTACACAGTTACAGTGTTACCTACGAACTACACGTTGCCTATAAACCAATTGCTAAAATATGCATATATCGTGTAGTACATACTTTTGATTGAAAATATTAAGAGTTGATCAACACTATATTAAACGTAGTGTGATTTTATTTCAATTTGAAAGTGTGTTGCATATTTCTGAATCAAGATTGTGTTTTATGTCTAATTCCATTTTAAGGACATGCTAACTGCTATCGTGTTTAAGAACTTATTTGAGTTTGTAACGTTAGATGTAGGGTGGCAATTATTGCCTTGAATACCACTAATAAAGTATGATGGGTAAATAAACCATTGATTGTGTTCAGTTTCAGATTCTTCTACTCTGAGTTGCTTACATACTATATTTTAAATCTTTAAATAGCATTTTTGATATACAAACTCAGGTCTTGATATATAAATAATCCACAGTAAATTATAAAATATACAATTAATTCAATATTTGTTCTTTGCAAATTCTTTACAAGTCCTTATAGGTAAAGATGAACAAAACATATTTTTTATTTGACACTCGTCTCTACTATACATTATTTAGAGTAGTGCAGTTGTGTATGTAGGGGCAACATTATAAATACAACGTTGAACTTCATCAGCCCCCCCCCACCCCTCCCTCCTACCCACATGGAGTGCGATTTGAAAGTATACTGTGGGTCACATTAGGTTCCAATACACCAATGTGTCAAGTACATGTTCCCAAAATATAATCCTGATTAAATTAGATTTTTGGAATTTTAATTTAGCAGTCAGTGGACCTTTCCATTTCTAGCTATGGCCCCCCTCCCCCACCCCACCCCACCCCCTTCTCTATCTAAGCTCCACCCACACCTCGCTCGTGTTGTGATCGATCGATCTCTGAACTCCAGACTATCAATTTCCTGAAAAATATACAGGTAAGCTATTGAATATTTTGGAACTAATTTGAATGGGCGCTGTTGCTGCCATATGACAGCAACCGCGCCCAGTCAAATTAGTTTCAAAATATTCAACGGCGTGTTTGTTAAATAATAGAAACCTACAATTCTTACATGTTGGGACTATTTAGAGTGAAAGACGAGACAAATAGAATCATTTATGACGTAATGATTATGACGTCATCATGCACGCAGCGTAACTGATTATGACGTCCATCCTGCACGCCGCGTAACTGATTATGACGTCATCCTGCACGCCGCGTAACTGATTATGACGTCAGATGATAGATGGATACCCTGGAAAGGGGTATTGCCCAAATTTGGAGAATTGATATATATCGACATCTGAAATAATATGCTTAATGTGTGTATTTATTTATTTATTTCAGATATCGATGACTGTATTAGCAACACATGCGGCGGAGAATGAGAGATGTAAAGATGGGATCAACACATATGAGTGCCTGCCACCGTGTGAACCTGGTCATTCAGGCAATGACTGCCAGTTCAGTGAGAGAGAGGAGAGAGAGAGAGAGAGAGAGAGAGAGAGAGAGAGAGAGAGAAGGGAGGGAGGGAGGGGGCAGAGAGAGGATGGAGAGAGAGGGGGAGAGTGCGAGAGAGAGGGGTGAGAGAGGGGGAGAGAGAGGGGGTGAGAGAGGCGAGAGAGAGAGAGAGAGAGAGAGGGGGAGGGGAGAGGGGGGGGGGAGAGAGATGGCTAAAAGTGTAGGGGGGGTCCACCGTGGGGTGAGGGTTTTTGGTATGCAGGCGAAGCGCCGACATAATTTCTGCAACACGACCACGGAAAATGAAGATGTCTACTTGGACGTTGGGAATACCAATTTTGGATGTGCTAAGTCAGTGATACAACTCTGATTCATCATAGCAATTGTAATCTTTATCTAGTAACAGCCTGGCTTGGATCTGAGCCATGCCAAATCAACGGCCATTCGTTAGGATAAAATAATCAACGGAAAACTCTTAACGATACTGTTATTGTAGGCTTTTATAATTGTAACAAAGCTTTGATTATCAGGTCAACACGGTTCCCCAAAGTTTTAAGCCAATAATTTAATAGATATTAATGGCACTACCATCATCGTCTAGCGGATAGGATCACAAACTGCAATCTCACACCCAGGCTTACAGTTTGATATCTAGGTATGTTTCGTTTATTTCCCGTGTTAATAATCAGTATTCAGCAGGACTTAGGTCGTATTCTCACTTGAGACTAACGTATGGCGTTCTTCCTGATTAAGTCTCTAGTGAGAACTCGGGCCTTATCTTTTTATCCGAATCACCATCAGCCCAATGTCGCCATTGATCCCTCTGTTCATCTGTTCAGCGTTACGATTCGCGGGCAAGGATTTTCAACCATTACCCAGACCACCAACACCACCTCCACCCCACCCCCCACCCCCACAACACACACCACCACCACCACCACCACCACCAACAACAACAGCAACAACAACAACGCCAGCAAAAACAACGCCAGC
Source organism: Chaetoderma sp. LZ-2023a (assembly GCA_034401795.1). NCBI lineage: Eukaryota > Metazoa > Mollusca > Caudofoveata > Chaetodermatida > Chaetodermatidae > Chaetoderma > Chaetoderma sp. LZ-2023a. Next base: position 8,649,279 of record CM067365.1, read on the forward strand.
GACACCGACGACGATGACAACGACTACAACGACACTACCACCACCACCACCATGACCACCACCAGCACCACCACCACAATGGACCTTACCAGTTTATCCTTCCATCCCATGACGTCATGAACACCTACGTAACGCGTAGGAGGACGTCCTAATCAATTACAGCATGAATGACTCGATTTGAGCCGGTATTAGACGTTAATAGCCCGACGCGTTGTACGAATTGTATGGCTTTACTATTTAATAAACATTCTGTCGAATATTTTGAAACTAATTTGACTGGGCGCCATAGGCATCATCAACATCACCTAGTCAAATTGGTTCCAAAATATACAATAGCTTACCTGTATAGTTTTCTGGAAATTGATAGTCCGAGAGTTCAGAGATCGATCGTCCCAACACGAGCGAGGTGTGGATGGAGCTTAGCTAGAGATGCGTGGGGCATAGCTCATTCCATTCCGTTCCGGCCCATTATAGTTCATTGAAACACTCTAATTGGAATAGTTCATCAGCTGTACGACTTTTACTATTTAGTAACCATTCTGTTGAATATTTTAAAACTAATTTGAATGAGTGCTGTTGCTTTTCCTGATTAGGATCAATCGAACATGCACTCTATGAATCTCAATTTCCAGAAAACTATACAGGTTACGATGTATGGCAGCAACAGTGCTTTCAAATTAGTATCAACATATACAACAGAATGTTTATTAAATAGTAAAGACATCCCAATTCGTGCAACTCGATGGACTTAAGCGTTTACCACGGACTAAATCCCGTCATGCATGGCGTAATTGATTATGACGTTAGCCTACAAGTGATATAGTTCATCATGACATCATGTGATTTACTGAAAGACTGGGTTCGGATTGCCGGTACATAAAATTCGAATTAAATTTCGCTTACTATGGACCCTCACTACGTGCGCCACACCAGGACCAAAATACAAACATTGCGCGCTCATTAATTTGAACTTTGTAAGAGTTCCTAAACAGGTCTTATGGGAGTTTGGCTATGATACAGACGATGACATTTGAAAATAGGTTCGATTCTACCGTATTTGTACTACTGATCGTACAAAAAACATTTCATTTCAGATGAAGCCAGGTGCGATTCTATGCCATGTACCTTCGATCAGATATGTTTGAACCTTCCTAGCGGTTCAGCTTGCTTACCCATGCATGAGTAGAGAGAGCGAGCGAGAGAGAGGAGAGAGAGAGGAGAGAGGAGAGAGAGAGAGAGAGAGAGAGAGAGAGAGCGAGAGAGAGAGAGTGGAGGGAGGGGGGAGGGAAGGAGGGGGGGGGGGAGGGAGGATGGAGGGAGGGAGAGAAAGAGGGGGCGGATAGAGGAAGTGAGGGAGGCGTGGTAGAGAGGGATGGAGTGTGTGAGGGACGTAGTGAGCGAGAGAGAGAGAGAGAGAGAGAGAGAGAGAGAGAGGTGGGTGAAGGAGGAGGTGAGGGATAGAGAGAACGAAAGAGGTGAGCTATGGGAGGAGGGAGGGTGGTAGGGAGGAAGATGATTCAGTGAGGAGAGATTTAACCAGACACAGCGAGAAAGATACAAACTGATAGACGAACAAACGATCACCAAGATAATGAATATGAGTAGGCGTAAACACTTGCAATGCTTAATACTAAAACTTATATTTCAACTCGAAACAAATTAATTCAAACACCTTTTTTCGTCCAAGATCTCTTGTCGACAGGTCCAAGAACAAATAGAACAGGGTTTCCACAATCTAAATAATCAAGATTTAAGATTTTAAATTTAAGCACCATATTGTGAGACTAAGTCGAAGTCACCAGTTAAAAGCTGTCTTTGTTATGTTTTCTGGAAACTTGGAATGAATGTATTTTTCAAATCAATATATTCACATCTTCTGCATTAACAGAAGAAATGAGTTAACCTTTTGACCTCAAATTTGTTCACAAAATTTTCTATTTTCCTCGTAGAAAATGTCAATTTACAGACTAAGAGAAGAGTATTTCTGAAAAATGTACAACTGGAATGACTATCTCTGTTATCGAGCCAGTCATTCCAGTGGTACATTTCAAAAAAGATTTCTTGGTCTGCAAATGGACATTTCTCGAGACCAGTGCAGAAGCCGTTTTTGGCTAATGAGAGTGGGAAAATGTATCATATTACATAGTTAATCATTTGATTACCCTTTTAACCCTCTTGTGTCAAGACGCAAACTTCTACTCTTATTAATTAACCATTTAATGGTCAGATTCTGTCAATAAAAATCATAATTTTTACAAGCCAAGAGACGAGTATATCTGTAAATTTGCGACTAAAATGTACAAAAAAACCTTTGAAGTTGTATTTTAATAAAGGCCTTTATTCAAAATCACTGCTGATGTTGTTTTACCGAGCTTGGCCGCCAAAGGGGTATTGGTAATTTTTTGACATAAGGCAATTTTAATGTGACTACTAAGAGAAAATTATCTTGAAAATTTACCACAGGAATGACTGGCTCGGTTACCGAGCCAGTCATTCCTGTGGTAAATTTTCAAAAGAGTCTTCTTGGTCTGTAAATGAACATACCACAAGGTCGCTACAGAGGTTGTTTGCCATTTTGATCATTTAAGGGTTAAATTGAGACAAGCGAGTTTAAAGACACATATTCACACAAGAATGCTTGAAAATAAACTTTTGAGTGCTATATGTAATGAAACATACGAAATTTTAACATTATGATGATTTCATTGCGTTTAATTTAATATAATTTTTTCAGATTTTAAATTAAATAAGAGATACGAGTCCCTAATTCAACTTCATAGCCAATGATAATATATTGATTTAGGACCGAACAAAGTCATCATATGTTAAGATTAATTTCATTTCAATACATTAAGGTTCCCCGCATTTAAGCCTATAAAAGTTATACAATTTAACCATTTTAATTTTGAAGCATCCGTTGTTATATGTAGCTTCAACAAGCTTGCGCAATTACTGCCTTGCAAGTGTGTTCAGAAATGTTCATTTGCAGACCAAAAGAATGTCATTTCAGTGGTAAATGTTTAAAAAAAATCTTTTCTTAGAATGAAAATTGACATTTGTCTGCGATTAAAATTTGCTTCTTTACACAAATTTGATGATTCGTTCAGTTACGATAGCTAATCCAAGAAGGTAGTCTAGTCTAGTCCCGATACGTATTGCTCACGTGGGGAGAAATGCAGACATAACACGCCCTAGTTAGTACGATAGATCCAGTAATTTGGCAAGCAAAAACTATTATCAAACCCTGTATGCATCCATCTTAACTCTTTCACACGCATATTCACGTACACTCATTGCCTTCTTCTCAACATTATATATTTCTTTTGTTTCAGAGTTTCCATAAGTTACAGAAATAGATGATACACATGACTGCGCCTCTATCCATTATGACAATGGCGAATTATGACTAGCGTGAACCATGGCAACGTGAAATAAAATGTTCAATGTTAGCTAGGTGTAATCCTATGTAGGCTTCGTAATGGCTGTAGTAATTTAAATCGGCATCTATTTAAGATTTCTGTCAGATTCAGCTAGCTGCCCATGTGGATACACTGATGAATCCACAAATCACTATCTCCTCCACTGCCCTCCTTTTAACGACCAAAGAGTCTCTCTCTAAAATCAGCTCGTCCTAACCAATATCTCTCTTGCCACACTGACAGCTAATCAACTTCCTATACGGCATTAACAATGTCGACTTGGAAAAGAATATTACAATATGTAACGCCGTATGTCAATATATAGTCAATACTAACCGCGTTAAGTAACTTCCTATGTGTTAAATTCGCAACTATAAGAGCGAAATGCAAACATCCCAACATATACAAGCATGGTGAACGCAGCATTAAGAGCTCCTCACCACCTTACCTTTCTCACTCTTGTCCGATTCTTAGTTTATACCCTGCTTCTCATATTCTCCTCTCCTCTCTTTTTGTCTCTCTTTCCCTAACTCTCCCCCACCCCACACACATACACACTCATCCCAACCTCTCTCCCCCCCCCTCTCTCTCTCTCTCTCTCTCTCTCTCTATCTCTCTCTCTCTCTCTCTCTCCTCTCTCTCTCTCTCTCTCTCTCGCATCATGCACACACGCACGCCAATACGTACGCACACACGCACATATTCACGTACACATACGTAAGCGTGCGAACTACCTAGACAATTGTAATCAGTGGTTGAAATAAATTATCATTTAACTAGTTATACATACGTTTACTATTTAATTATGTTTTATTATACCCCATCTTGATGTATTTATTAATGTATTGTATTTGTATGTATGGGAGACACGTGTATAAGATTTATGTCTTACTGCGCTCCCATTGAACAAAATAAATTATGTTAAACTAAAATGTTCAAACTATGAATGGATAAATCAAGTTTTTGCTATGCCACGCCCCATTTCTAGCTAAGCTCCGCCCAC
>CM067365.1:8654200-8752939 GCA_034401795.1 Chaetoderma sp. LZ-2023a
TTTTACAAGCCAAGAGACGAGTATATCTGTAAATTTGCGACTAAAATGTACAAAAAAACCTTTGAAGTTGTATTTTAATAAAAGGCCTTTATTCAAAATCACTGCTGATGTTGTTTTTTACCGAGCTTGGCCGCAAAGGGGTATTGGTAATTTTTTGACATAAGCAATTTTAATGTGACTACTAAGAGAAAATTATCTTTGAAAATTTACCACAGGAATGACTGGCTCGGTTACCGAGCCAGTCATTCCTGTGGTAAATTTTCAAAAAGAGTCTTCTTGGTCTGTAAATGAACATACCACAAGGTCGCTACAGAGGTTGTTTTGCCATTTTGATCATTTAAGGGTTAAATTGAGACAAGCGAGTTTTAAAGACACATATTCACACAAGAATGCTTGAAAATAAACTTTTGTGTGCCTATATGTAATGAAACATACGAAATTTTAACATTATGATGATTTCATTGCGTTTAATTTAATATAATTTTTTAAGATTTTAAATTAAATAAGAGATACGAGTCCCTAATTCAACTTCATAGCCAATGATAATATATTGATTTAGACCGAACAAAGTCATCATATGTTAAGATTAATTTCATTTCAATACATTAAGGTTCCCCGCATTTAAGCCTATAAAAGTATACAATTTTAACCATTTTAATTTTGAAGCATCCGTTGTTAATATGTAGCTTCAACAAGCTTGCGCAAATACTGCCTTGCAAGTGTGTTCAGAAATGTTCATTTGCAGACCAAAAGAATGTCATTTCAGTGGTAAATGTTTAAAAAAAATCTTTTTCTTAGAATGAAAATTGACATTTTCTGCGATAAAATTTGGCTTCTTTACACAAATTTGATGATTCGTTCAGTTACATAGCTAATCCAAGAAGGTAGTCTAGTCTAGTCCCGATACGTATTGCTCACGTGGGAGAAATGCAGACATAAACGCCCTATTAGTACGATAGATCCAGTAATTTGGCAAAGCAAAAAACTATTATCAAACCCTGTATGCATCCATCTTAACTCTTTCACACGCATATTCACGTACACTCATTGCTTCTTCTCAACATTATATATTTCTTTTGTTTCAGAGTTTCCATAAGTTACAGAAATAGATGATACACATGACTGCGCCTCTATCCATTATGACAATGGCGAATTATGACTAGCGTGAACCATGGCAACGTGAAATAAAATGTTCAATGTTAGCTAGTGTAATCCTATGTAGGCTTCGTAATGGCTGTAGTAATTTAAATCGGCATCTATTTTAAGATTTTCTGTCAGATTCAGCTAGCTGCCCATGTGGATACACTGATGAATCCACAAATCACTATCTCCTCCACTGCCCTCCTTTTAACGACCAAAGAGTCTCTCTCTAAAATCAGCTCGTCCTAACCAATATCTCTCTTGCCACACTGACAGCTAATCAACTTCTATACGGCATTAACAATGTCGACTTGGAAAAGAATATTACAATATGTAACGCCGTATGTCAATATATAGTCAATACTAACCGCGTTAAGTAACTTCCTATGTGTTAAATTCGCAACTATAAGAGCGAAATGCAAACATCCCAACATATACAAGCATGGTGAACGCAGCATTAAGAGCTCCTCACCACCTTACCTTTCTCACTCTTGTCCGATTCTTAGTTTATACCCTGCTTCTCATATTCTCCTCTCCTCTCTTTTTGTCTCTCTTTCCCTAACTCTCCCCCCACCCCACACACATACACACTCTCCATCCCAACCTCTCTCCCCCCCCCTCTCTCTCTCTCTCTCTCTCTCTCTCTATCTCTCTCTCTCTCTCTCTCTCTCTCTCTCTCTCTCTCTCTCTCGCATCATGCACACACGCACGCCAATACGTACGCACACACGCACATATTCACGTACACATACGTAAGCGTGCGAACTACCTAGACAATTGTAATCAGTGGTTGAAATAAATTATCATTTAACTAGTTATACATACGTTACTATTTAATTATGTTTTATTATACCCCATCTTGATGTATTTATTAATGTATTGTATTTGTATGTATGGGAGACACGTGTATAAGATTTATGTCTTACTGCGCTCCCATTGAACAAAATAAATTATGTTTAAACTAAAATGTTCAAACTATGAATGGATAAATCAAGTTTTTGCTATGCCACGCCCATTTCTAGCTAAGCTCCGCCCACACTTTGCCCCGTTTTGGGATCGATCGAACCAAGAACTCCCGGAATCTAAATTTTTCAGAAAACTACACAAGTAAGCCGTTGAATATGCATATGGCAGCAACAGCCAGCAGTTAAATTAGTTTCAAATATTCAAAAGTAGTATAATAAGGAATATTAGTTACCTCTCCTGGATGTAGAAATTGTTTGAGTGTAGTTTTCTCGACGATCTCTGCCACCTCTCCCTCACCAACTGACGATCGCTGGTTACGGTATAACAGTAGTTTACCAGTCCATGCTGTCACGTGACTTCACAAGACTGACCAGAGTGACGTTGCCAGCGACCGTCAGTTAGTGCTGAGGAAAGCTACACTCAAAAGATTTCTACATCCCGGAGAGGTAACTAATGTTTCTTTGATTATGAATCGTCCTGGGATTGGGGTCAACGTTTTCATGACGTATTTGATTGTGACGTCAGCCTACATGTGACGGAATTGATTATGACGTCATATACTTGACTGACGGACTGGATTTCTCGATTGCTTTTGTTGTATTAATGTTATTCTGCATCGTCAGATTTGCTTGAATACGTGCGTGCGTGTGTGCATTCGTTTGTTCATGCATGTGTGCGTGCGTGTGCGTGTGTGTGTGTGCGTGTATTCGTTCGTGCTTGCGTGCGAGCGTACGTTCATGCGTGCATTCGCTTGTTTGTGCGTGCGAGAGGGGCATGCGTGCGTGCGTGAGCAAATCCAACAGTACATGTAACTAATGCTGAGGCAATGCCGTTGTTTCGGGATTGTGCAGTCTCTAAACAACCTGACTGTGAATTGCGTACCTTAAAGCTGCTATCATCTGCATCTCGACACCAAGGTCATTGGGCTTGTTAATTCAGAAATGTAAAGCCCGGTTCTCTGAATGCTAACTCATATACGCTAAGTTCTATGTATATAAAGCACCCGCTGCCTAGGGGCCTACATGTTCCTTTGAGTTACATTATATGGGCGAATGGGCCTTTCCATTTTTAGCTATGCCCCGCCCATCTCTAGCTAAGCACAACCACACCTCGCTCGTGTTGGGATCAATCGATCTCTGAACACCGTGACTTTTAATTTCCAGAAAAGTATACAGGTAAGCTATTGAATATTTTGAAACTAATTTGACTGGGCCCTGTTGCTGCCTATGACAGCAACATCTTCCAGTCAAATTAGTTTCAAAATATTCAACAGTATGTTTATTAAATAGTAGAGACATACAATTCGTACAACGTGTTGGACTATTAAGAGTTAAAGACGGACCATATGGAATCATTTATGACGCAATCATTATGACATCATCCTATACACCGCTTAGATGATTATGACGTCATATCACGTCAGATTGATAGATGGATACTCTGGAAAGGTGAAGTTCGACAGAGATCATCAGATGCTATATCCAGTGGATTTCCAAAGATTTGAAAATACATGTAGCTACATGCAGTCATCTTACAGAGAATGATTTCCAAATGGCAGCCGAGGGGTCATATTGGATTTCGCGTTTAGAGCCATGTAGAGAGTCAATGAATTTCCAAAAGTGTTTAAACACATGACATTATAAGCTTCAATACGTGATGGTTTTTCTTAATAAAAAATCGTTTTCAAGATGGCTGCCTGGTGCTATTATTCGGCGTCGTATTTGGACCAATATTTTAGAAAGTTCAATGAATTTCAAGAGTTTTTTTGTATCAAAGAATTAATCTGATCTGTCGATCATGTATATGACGTCATAATCAATTACGTCGCATGTAGGCTGACGTCACAATCATAATTCCTTTCTAGAGTATCCATTCCATCATCTGACCTCGTATGACGTCATAATCAGCTCAGCGTGTGCATGATGACGTCACAATCATTACCTCACAAAGGATGCCATATCTACCGTCACCAAATCTCAAACAGTCCGATACGTTGTATGAATTGTATGTCTTTGTAATTGTTTGCTATTTAATAAACATGCTTTTGAATATTTTGAAACTAATTTGACTGGGCGTTGTTGCTGCCTTAGGCAGCAACAGCACCCAGTCAAATTAGTTTCAAAATATTCAACAGCTTACCTGTGTAGTTTTTGGGAAATTGATAGTCATGGTGTTCAGAGATCAATCGATCCCAACACTAGCGAGGTGTGGGTGGAGCGTAGCTAGAGATGGCGGGGCATAGCTAGAACCGGAAATGTCCATTGCCATCAATTCTCGTTATGATCCTGGAATAGTCCGTAAGATTTACGAATAGTATATCGTTGATGGATTTCATGTTTAATAAATATTCTGTTGAAATTAATCTTACGTGTCGCTGCTGGTGCCGTAGGCAGCAACAGCACCCAGTAAAAGTATTTCCAAATTATTGAATAGCTTAGCTATAGTTACGTCGATATTGGGATTCCCAGAATTCAGGGATCGATTGATCCCAACGGGGGTAAAACGTGGGCTGAGCTTAGCTAGGGATGGGCGGGTTATAGCTAAAATTGAATTCTTTCATTAGTCAACGGTAGAGCGAATTATTCCATGGAAACTGATATTTAGGATGGCTGCCCAGTTTTCCTCATAACACACGTAAAAGGCTTCCAATGTTGTTAATGTTCCGATGAGATTTACACATGGAAAGTAATGGAGATATCCGGTTTATCGCTAAAGAATATGTCATCATAAGTACATACGTCACATGCAGGATGCCGAACTCCGTCAATTTAGCTGGAAAAGTTCGTCAAATGATCGAATTGCTTGTCGTTAAACATTTACATCTAAAAAAAACATTCTGTTGAATATTTTGAAAATATTTTTCCATCGGCAGCAACAGCACTCAGTCATGTTAGTTTCAAAATAGTCAACAGCTCACCTGTATTGGTACGTTGCGATTCTGATGGATCCCAACACGCGCTAAACGTGACAGGAGCTTATATGGAATTGTGACTATATTTTCAAAAGCTACGCTTGTCACACATTGTACCGAGCATCGTGATTAATCTAAGGTCGTGTTCCCGCTAGACAGTTAATCTGGAGTAACGCCATACGTATAGCGTTACTCATGATTAACTGTCAAGTGTGAACACGGCCCTAGGGCGTGCATAGTCTTCACCATCTAAAGTCTTGCATAAATCAGGCGATGATAATGACACTATAGTAAGCAAGGAACTGAATATTTTAACATTGCCTATAATAGGAAACGTGACTTTGACATGTAGGTCTCTATTCTTCAAGAACTGTATCAAACTGACATATTCTTTAAACGGATGGTAGTAAGCTATATGCCCGGATGTGTTCACACGCAAATATGCTACACGTCCATGAAAAATTATGACAAAAATATGAACAATTTGTCAGATTTCTCATAGTTCTAAATACATAACAGTGTAAAAGACAATCAATTTATATTATCTTAACCAATCACAACGATTCTCCGTCAACATGTCGCGTAATGTCAATATACTCATTCCTACCAAACTAAAGTCCATTAGTAAGTGGCAAAATGTGCAGCAAATGATTTTTTTTCTGCGTAGATTTTAATACATTGAGCACAGGGGTCAAGGTGCCACGGCTGCGAGGGTTTTATTCTCGATATAATCACTCACATATTGGCCGTAAAGTTAATTAGTGATATTAGAAGTAACAACATGACACCCGTTAAGGTCAAGGTTACCATTTTGTGGTCAAGGTCGCCATTTAATGAAAATATTCGAGCTGCTACTGCGCCGAAAGTTTTTGCGCAGATCTCTCCCTCCCTCTCCCTCCACCCCTCCCTCCCTCTCTCATCCTCCCTCTCCCTATCTCTCCATCTCCCCCCCCCCCTCCTCTCTCTCTCTTGCCTCTCTCTCTCTCTCTCCCTCTCTCTCTCTCTCTCTCTCTCTTGCCTCTCTCTCTCTCTCTCTCTCTCTCTCTCTCTTGCCTCTCTCTCTCTCTCTCTCTCTCTCTCTATCTCTCTCTCTCTCTCTCTCTCTCCTCTCTCTCTCTCTCTCTCTCTCTCTCTCTCTCTCTCTCTCTCTCTCTATCTATCTATCTCTCCCTCTCGCCTCCCCTCTCTTCGTCTCTCTTTCTCTCTCGCCCTCCCCCATCCCTCCCTCACCCCCTTGTCTCTCACCATCTCTCTCTTTTTTTTATCTCTCTCTCTCTCTCTCCTCTCTCTCTATTTTACTAACAATTGCGACAGACTCTGCTTTAAATGGCGCCAAGTGCATTATCTCAATCTAAATTTCCTTGTCATATACTGGTCTACTTACTTGATAAATGACGATAATAAACGACGATAATTTATCATTTTAACCTTAGAAATCTAGAAACATCGTCATGACAATGCATAAATTAGAATCACATTAGCGTTATTTATCCTTTCGACAAAATATAACTAAATCGAAAAATTCTTTTGCGATGTAAAAACATAGTATGTTTAAAAAAACCAAAGTCGTGTTCACGCTAGAGAGTTTATCCGGAGTACCGCCGTACGTCAGTATGGCGTTACTCCCGATTACCTCTCTTGCATAAAGACGGCAGCAATATAATTTAACTGTACGCTGGCATCAACAACTTCCAGTCAAATAATCATTCTCATCTTCATTGTCGTCGGCGATGGTGGCAGCAGCGTCGTCGGCGGTAGCAGCGTCGTCGGCAATGGTGGCAGCGGCGGCCGAGAGATACGAAAAGCGAGATTATTAGGAGCTCGTGCAGAGGTCATCTTTCCGTGATTCTATCTTGAAGGTCGCCGGAGACACTTATAGTTGAGTATTGCGGCTCTTTTTCGGATAACGCTCGTCAGAGTAATTGATGAATCCAGTTTTAACTATGCCCCGCCCATCTCTAGCTAACCACCCACCCTTCGCCCGTGTTGACATGGATCGAATCCTAATCTCCATGCCACTCAATTTCCAGAAAACTATACAGGCAAGCAGTTACATATTTTGAAACTAATTTGACTTGGTGCTGTTGCTGCCTATGACAGTAAGAGTGCTCAGTCAAATTGGTTCCAAGATATTCAACAGAATGGTTATTAAATAGTAAAGACTTCGACTTCATACACATAATGAACTATTAAGAGGTCCTGATGGACTTATTTACGTTATTCACGACGTGAAATTGTGACGTCAACATACATGTGACGTAATTCATTATGACCGCATATATTTGACTGACAGATTGGATTCTTCTATGGGCCCTTCTAGGTAAATATTCAAACTGTTCTAACTGAATGCCTAAATGAAAACGACGTTTCATGCGCTAATAAATATCCTCATCTCAATCCATGCACACCGGAGAAAAGCATCAATCAATTTCAGTTCATGTGCTGTCTTGTAAAAAATATTTCAAATGCCATTGTTAATCGCTTTTTGTGTCAACAGCGGGCGGCTCAACACGCTCAAAATGCAGACGGGCAGGCATACAGGTGGACGGGCGGGTGGGTGGGCAGACGGTATGTCTGCTGCCTGCCTGCCTACCTGTCTGCATGTTTGTCTGTCTGCATGTTTGTCCGTCCGTCAGTTCATCCGTCCGTCCGTCCGAAAGAACCATCAGATCCGGATGGAATCAAATTATGGATCTGAGGATATCTCGGAAACTGCTGGTCCGATTTGGCTCACATTTCCATACAGGAAATGGTATGACTATGCATTAGGATTACACAACTCTGGGCATGATAAGAAAAACTCACACTGAATATACTATTTTACAAAACAAATGCCAATTTTTAGCAATGGTTGTAATTGAACTTGGATGTAGGTATGAAAGTTATTCTTCATCTTATATTGTCGTTGCACATTGACTTTGTACTTTGCCACTTATATTTATAATGAACCTTTCCAGTGTATCCAGCAAACATATGACGTCATAATCTATTATGATGTGTACGATGACGTCATAATCAATGGCGTCATGAGCGACGTAAATATATTTGACACAAACGCATAAGCGGCATAATTGATGACGGACAAAGCTATTGCACGCATATCATGTCTTTAATTTTTAATAAATATGCTGTTGAATATTTTGAAACTAATTTGACTGGGCTCTGCTGCTACCCGCGAACAGTCAAATGATTTTCAAAGTATTCAACAGCTTACCTGTATCGATTTCTTGAAATTGATAATCAGTGAGTTCAGGGATAGATCGATCCCAACACGGGCGAAGTGCGTGTGGAGCTTAGCTAGAGATAGACGGGGCATAGCTAAAACTGGAGTCCTCCAATGCTGTTCGCACCAGCAGCTGCACAGCTGTTGACACTTCTGCTCAATCCACCTTTCCAGAGTATCCATCCATCATCTGACGTCATAAAAACGTCATAATCAGCTAAGCGGTGTGAAGGATGACATCATAATCATTACGTCATAAATAGTTATATTTGGCCCGTCTTTAACTCTTAATAGCCCAACACAATGTACGAATTGTATGTCTACTATTTAATAAACATGCTGTTGAATATTTTGAAACTAATATGACAGGACGCTGTGTTGCCATAGGCAGGAACAGCGTACAGCCAAATTAGTTACAAAATAGTATAGTTTTCATGAAACTGATAGTCGGGGCATTCGGGGGATCGATCAATCCCAAAACGGCAAAGTGTGGGTGGAGCTTAGCCGGTGATGGGCGGGGAATGGCTCAAACTGAAAAGGTCCATTCTGCTCAAATAATGGGAGTGCTGTACAGAAGATATGCTGTATGTCGCCTTGTTGTGTCCATCCCCAGTCCGCAGGACTTTGGGGTTCGAAGTTGCACATTGTTTACTGGTATGCCGCATGTCGGGCATGCTGAAGGAGAGCGGCTTAGGTTGAAGGAATGGCGTCATAGTGTAATAAAATTCAGAGTCGGTCGGTCATCCGGAAATGTGCCGTCGGCAGAGGCTGGACCCTTGTATTGTAGCACGGACCGCGTAGGGCCGGGCCAGAATGGATTGTACCAGCACGTTCCTCCTCACCCCCCTAATAGGACCATTATGGTATATACGCATAGCGCATGGGTCGTAACACGCTTGAAAACGAGTCTGTAAGATCGCCCACCGCGCATGCGCGATAATCCAGATAGGCCAGTCACGCTGTACTGTAAGTATGGAACTCGCATCTTTTATGCATATATTTCCTGTGTTCTCTAAATTGTTAATACCAGTCCATTTACTCCATCTTTGGGAGAATCTTAATACAAATTACCCAAGAAATCCAAATCTGTCTTCATAATTTAAATCGAAGAAGAACTGGCAGACATATCATATACTATAAAATAAGCATATGTACTACATTCCCGCCCTGAGGCAGGCCCCGTAGTACATATGACGTCATAACATGTGACTTCATAGTTTTGCCTGGTTGTTACAACCGCATTTAGATTGGCTGAAGCGGATGTCTGGTGTCCTTTCACTGGACACCAAACACTTTAAAAGGTCCTTCATCGGTCCAGAGACGACAGTCGAGACTGAGTCGTCGTTCATAACTGATAACATTTGATGCTCCTTGCACTGCGCCAAGCAGCTAACGCATACTACACTGACGTAATATCGTGTAAACACTTGTTCTGAACGAGGACCCTCAAATATATAGCCGGCACGAACCTTTGCGGCCCCAACCTTGGGATAAAACCCAAATTGCAAGTAATCGGTCTGAGCCAAATCCAAGACTAGCCAAAAGCGCACCAGAGTTCTCTGTCAACAATCCGAGCAGGTTGCCATAATGAAAGTGGCTGGTTATTGTAAAGCCAGCTTCAGGTGCCACAAGAATAGTGACATACCTGTAAAAGAGTCCAAAAGAGCCAAAAGGTCATCAGCAACTGTCTCTCTTTGTGACTAATTCCGGCCCATTTTCGGCAATACTTGTTTTATATATTTATTAAGTCCCCCTTCAGTTCGGTTGCCCCATCGCAGAAATTTATTAGGTTTCTCCGCGAAGTCAATCTTAACCAGGACGCATCACACTCCCTTAGTATCTTCAGTGATACCTTATAAGATAGGAACTTTCTGCCAAAGAACAAATTCACTGCGAACGTATTATTAATTATATCAACTGTAGCAGTGACCCTTGGGCATTTTCAAGTAAACCTAATGCAGTAATAAACGTTAGATTCCAGGAATCAGGTCTATATGGCTTGATTTTGGCTCTTCTGTTCATGGCAAAAGATGCGCTTAACAGACCAACTCTCCGGTGACTTAGAAGGGTCAAGTGGGCCCTCCACACCTTTTAGGTATACAAGTCATCCAAAGGCTACTAAGGGTTTCTTTGGCCAAGCCGTAACTAGTTTACGGTGCTTCTAAACGTCTTTGTATTATCCTGTCTTTGTCTTGTCTTGTTGTTGCTGCTCTAGAGGACACAGGCTGGGAGATGCTTTTCAGCTCAGTCCCTTGTTACTAGAGTAGCATCTGTATGCGCAGTCTGTTTGATGGGTTTGTTTCACTGTCGAATCCTACCGAAAGACAGAGCTCACCTTGGGCAAACAGATAAAAACCGGTTCTAAACGATAGGTTAGGGTGCTAGGCCTCTGTAGGCAATAATCTCTGTGTTTTACAAAAGACATCAGCTTCGGCTCCTTTGAAGGACCGCTATCTACAGCAGTATCAACCTAGCCTAATTAGTTTGAGGATTCGGCCTGGCCATTATCTGCGGAGACTGACCAGCAGTTTCTTGTAAAATAGCGTACACCACACACGTATAAATACACAGAATCACAACCCATTACAGTACGTTAGGCCCACCTATGGTTGGATGAACTTATACTGATGGTGGCATTTCCTCTCGCTTCGGTGAAAGCTTCACTAAATTGAAGGTTGTTTTTATATCATATATATTAAGTTTATACTAAACTGCAGTGAAGCTTGGTGACCCTCCGTCTTTATATTTTCACTTAGGTATTTTGAAGATAAGTCGTTCTTTGACGAGGTATAAACTCGACTAGAGATAGTAACTCTCACATAAATGAGCGCGTCAATGTCGGCTTAAACTGAGTCAAATCAGCATTTGGCCAACACCAACAGTTGAGCAGAATTTACGTCTTATAGACTAATCTATATCAGTGGATAACATGAATACACACCACACAGGATTTAAAAAAAAAGCACGAATGATACCGTCGTATGGAATCACGATGCATGCAGGTATCCTTGACAGACTTCACTGTAACATTATCATTCTGCCGATCCATGAGATCAGCCTTTGTATTCTTCGGAGCGTCTGACTCCCACCTCTATTGAATGGGAAACCCCGAGAACTAACCAACAAATCCACCGGGCCGAGTCGTACCCCGTGTATGGACCGGATCCCCATTATGAGGAACAACATGGATGCTCCGACACTACAGTATCCACAGTATGCATCAGTGTGTACTTCCTCCCTGCCTAGTGGTTGGGAGTGGGTTACCATGAATGGTGTACTCTCTTTGCACTAATAGGGCATGCATCTGCATGTTGCTGACCTACATGACAGCAGCGTCTGCATTAATGGCTAATTGTAATATATACTGAACCAAAAAAGTTTAGCAACACTGAGAATATTACTGCATAAATGTTATTTAACAAAAACAATAAATTGATTCAAATATATTATTTAATTGATAGGTCATTTTCCAATTTGAACAACAGTCTCTTGTTACTGTAATGCTAGGATCGCGCCTTTAACACGGCATCATTCAACGGAAGGGTCCAATTTAAACAATGACACTGAGCTGTCAATACCGGCTGTGACCTCCGCGCGCAATAACCACCACCGTACACAGCTTTCTCATGCTTCGAATTAAGCACCTGATGTCACGAAGAGGAATCGCATCCCATTCCTGGAGCAGTGCAGCTTCCAGCTCCCGCACGTTATGAAGATGTGGATGGTTCTCATCCACCATACGGCCAAGAATGTCTCACACGTGTTCGATAGGAGACAGGTCCAGTGATCGAGCTGGCCAGTCCAACACCGGAACGTTGTTAGCCTAAAGGAAATCACTGGTGACCCTAGCTGAATGAGGACGGGCGTTGTCTTGCTGGAACATAAAGTCTGCATGATGCTGCATAAAAAGGTTGACAACAGGGGCGACAACTTCTTCACAGAAACGTTGAGCCATTAAATTTCCGCGAATCACAATAAGATCTGCTTTGCCATTTTCATGGATTCCAGCCCACACCATGACATTGCCGCCACCGAATCTGTCGTGCTGAATGATTTTGGCTGCATCATACCGTTCTCCTAAACGTCGCCAAACCCGTTGCCTACCATCCGCCACATCCACACAAAACCTCGACTCATCACTGAACAAAACGTGGCTCCATTATTGAGCACGCCATCGCTGATGAGTTCTTGCCCATGCAACCCGATTCTCGATGTGACGCTCTGTAAGCGGAACAGCAACAAGTGGACGACGGGCATGCAGTCCAGCATCGTGGAGTCTGTTTGGCGCAGTTTGTGCATGCACTGTAGTGCCGGTACCGGTTTGCAAATTACGGAACAGCCGCAGCGCAGTCTCAAACCTGTGACGTCGTGATGATGTCACTAAGTAACGGTCTTCTCGTGGTGTGTTGCTCTCGGTTTGTCAGATCGTCGTCGGTCATTAACATGTCCAGTTTCCTGCTCATGTTGGCGGAGACGGGAATGGTTGAGGCGTGAACATTGAAATGTCGAGCAACAGCGCGAACGCTCTGCCCAGCAGCGAGTCTTCCCATTGCTTTATGGCGCTGATTTTCTGGTGGCCCTGGGCGGCGGCCCATGTTCAGTAGGGTAAACTTTTAAGCGTTTTCTGTTAACGTTCGTTATCTGCTTTTGAAATATTGTGAATTTTTGCCTTCGCTACCCGCCAATGTGTGCCAGTGCATGAAAAATGCATTTTCACATGCAGTAAGCGTGCGGCCGAGAAATGCAAGAAATGATTTGCATTACTTCATGATCAGCGAGACATTACATTGACGAAACATGCCTGCAAATTTGCTTATAAATGGACGCATAGTTTTAATACAACAAACCAAACTTCACTGTTGCTAAACTTTTTTGGCTCAGTATATATATGTATAATTCTCGTTTCTATAATAACACACCAATCGGAGATATATTTGAATTCTTCGAGGGCAAAATTATCTGGGCTTATGAATTGTGAAAATGGTTTCAGAATAGGATTAGTATCCACTGAGTTACTGAGGATTAAAGAGTCTGCAACTTCAATCACGCATGCGAAAGTTCAGCGACTATAAAAGTAAATTCAAAGCCCTCTCCACATGGACTTTCAAATGTATCTTTTGATAAAAGAGTCAGGCAAACCATTAGCATTTCTGAGTCAAAGCTATTAATTCCTTCTTACAATAATGGTTAGATCTTCGCCTGCCCTCCGTGTGGACATTTGTTAGCTGCCATTCTCGTAAGAGATTAAAAGAACTAGATAATGACCAGCTGGTCTTTCGATGGAAATGTGGTACGAGGCATCTAGCATACATACAGACGAACCCACATACACACGGACGGACATATGCCACTGCAGAACAAGGAACACGCCATGCCGCGGACAATAGCCATAATGTGCATGAATGGACAGGATAGAACTACACATGTACCGACATATGCCCATCAAATTTGCAATCAACACTAGAATCTACATACAGTTTGGCCAAGATGTAGCTCAAACCGCGTACATAACGAACATTACTTAGCCGGCAACTAATTAACACTTCAACTGGACTTTGTGAATAAAATTAATTATTCATATAACTTTATTATCAAAGTGTACAGTACCATGAATCTACATGTATTTTCCTGTACCGATTAATGATTCGTTTATTTCTTGACTAATTAGGCAATTATACCGTGTATATTAATTTGAGTATTCTTATACAACACACGCGTATTCTTACATGACTGGACAGGCGCGATGACGTCGCTGTAATATGGTTAAGTGACACGGAATAAATGTATGGATATCTAGGGGGGGGGGGGACAATTGGTCATGGTGTTAGCATGGTCGACCGGTAATCAGCCTACCGGGGTTGAAATCCCGTTCGACTGTCAAGCGATCATGTGGCGGATGAGCAATCAGT
Source organism: Chaetoderma sp. LZ-2023a (assembly GCA_034401795.1). Taxonomy (NCBI): domain Eukaryota; kingdom Metazoa; phylum Mollusca; class Caudofoveata; order Chaetodermatida; family Chaetodermatidae; genus Chaetoderma; species Chaetoderma sp. LZ-2023a. The sequence continues at coordinate 8,668,350 of CM067365.1, forward strand.
GGAAACATAGGCAATCACCTTCACTCCTCGTTGCCTATCTCCACCCAGGAGTATAAATGGGTACCAGCTGGGGAAGTCACAAAAACAGACCGAAATAAAACCAAACTAGATATGACGTGAATGATACCTGGAATCAGATAGACGCCAATCAAAGCAATAACTTCCGGAGGGAGGTCGTTCGCAGTTCGTCTGTCGGTTGGTCAGGTACTCAGCTAGGTGCTGGTTAGGTATAGTGGGAGGTTATTATTAATAGTCAGAAATATTTAATTCTTAATTAGGCCAGGCGGCTGTGTTTGGCAATCCACTTATCAGTCGTCGGGTTTTCGTCATTTAGGAACATAGGTTAGGATTATAATTGTTAATAAAGCATGTGTAAGTTCAATCAGTATTAACGTGTAACGTTGTTTATCTTAAAGCTAGATTATCGATATCGATTCACCAGGAGCAAACGTCCCACTGGGTATGAAATGAACACGAATGCTTCCCCAGTTCCATAGTATTATCATTGGACTTTTAGAGATGTCCACGCCATGTGACCAATCGTGTGCCTGCTAAATTCTGCTACAGTGTCTAATTTGGTATGGTGTGGGTCAAACTTACAATAAGGACTATCTTCGTTATCAAAAGAATAAGCTATTATTCCTGTTCGATCATCAGTGAACCTGCTTGCCAATGGAAATTGTAAATCTCATGAAACTTCCGTTATCAGACTCTCTCTAGACGGAGATTTTGGTGCATCCGCAAGACTTATGCTTTTTTGATGGAGAAAATTAAGATTAGTCACGTAGCATACTTTCACTAACCAACGTTTGCCTTGCAGGTTAGTGAAGACATCACCAAGCTTCTGTGTCAAACTCATATCCCATCGCCATTTGAGGACTTGCCTCCATAGTTGATGTTGCCTCTGGTGCCAGGGTAAGCATGACTTCCCACACAACCCTGACTGTTTTCCGCTATAGCCTCTTGTTTTGCCAGCCTCAAAATCCATCGGGATCTACTTCGTTTCAATGGGGTCACGTTTCAAAACGTCATAAATGGACTATATCTAAATAGCTCCTCTCTCCCATGCCAACCACCCCACCCCCAAGAATATTGTAGGATCGCGTAGGCCCGGGCTGAATGGCCTGGCGCTTTTCCTCTTCACTTCGCTAATACAATCATAATGGTTCATATGCTTAGCGTGTGTACTACAACGTGATTAGAAACCAGTTAGAGTCTGTGCGATCACATACAGTGCATCGTTTAATATAAACTAGGTGCATGTACTACTGCCCGCGCAGTGGTTAACCCCATAGTACTCATGACGTCATAAACACGTGGTTGCTTGTTTTGCCTGGTTGTTGCAACTTGCGTTGGATTGGCTGTAACGTGCTGCCGGAACTTTCTTATTGGTCCCCCAAAACTATAAAAAGGCCCACTTCGGCCCATTAAAAATCAGTTGAGAGTGATCATTCAGTACGGACATATATTGAGAAGCTATCCAGCACACGTTGCCCGTCTATAAGCATCCGCTACAATGTGTTGCCACCAGTAATCCGAATCCACCCGTTGCCATTCCTAAATATTGATTTTGCAGCCTAAACTTGGACTAAAACTGAATTCATAAATCGGCGGATCCAGTACTGTAGGTTAGCCAAAAAGCACAACAGAATCCTCTGGTTTGCGCATCCGCAAAATTACATCTAATATCGGGACTCGTATTCAAAACTTGTATTGTGAATTGACTCGTGAGCCGTCCTATAGTCACGATAATATCTCGCCATCTCTTATCCGTGCCACAACTGAAAGTGGTATAACGAAATCCAACTTGTTTCCGGTTAAGCCGAATCTCTGCATCACTTGAATATGTGTACGATCGAGCAGATACTTCTAGGTGGAACTCGTTAATACTGTCGCATCTCTCTTGCCGTGCAGCACCTGAGCTTTCCTCACAGTTCCTTTTGTGCCAAACCTCTTCGCAAAGCTTTCGTTTTCCTTCGCAGAACTATCATGCTAGGTCCAACGTCGTCAACCTGCGTCGCACCACTTCATACCGTTGTTATTCACTACAACCGTAATACTTATTGTCTTTTTCTACTGAAAGGATTTTTTGTGACAATTGTAACTCGACACATATTTTCGCCTTCACGCGCCGATGACTAATAGGCCACCTTGAAAGTTTATTGACTTCATTTTCATATGTTCTCTCGCCGACGGCTATTAGCCAAGCATATAATTCGTCACACGTCTTTTTGTTAAAATTACGTCGACGACTATTAGGCGTATTTTACGGCCAGTTTCGCCCCATTTGCTATCTTTCTGCCTGTAATATTTTCAACGATCTGTGCCGTTCTTTTAGAAATTATAAGGAGAGGTGGAGCGATAGGATGCTTTTTTCACACCTTTTTTCTTTTGTTATGCTAATTAGGTTTCAATGACGTCATGATTATTGATTTTGACGCCTTTCTTTTCCTTTGATCTCCACCGCCTTTTGAAAAGGTGGGAAAAAAGATTCTCGTTACAATGAAGGTTATCCCCTGTTAGTTTTATCGGAGGCCTGCGTGATGCACATAGTCCTCGTAACAAGAAATACCCTGGCGTTTTTACACCTACCAATTCGTAACCTTTATAATCTGAACGTCGATGCCGTTCCTCGTTGGGACAACTCAACATTCCATTACATATATAAAAATTAACAAGCCTGATCATAGCATCGGCGCTGAAAGGCCCCTTAAAGCTATTTTCTTAAACCAGACAGCCATTGACTCGCTATGCTATAAAGCCTTATTTTAAAAGGTAGTGACAAATTATCTAATTATGCAACATGATACGGGGCAAACAAATAGCTTGGACGAAACGGTGGTATTTAATTTTGGCGGGACAGCTCGCCCAGCCACACGAACATTATCGGTTCACCGGTCCTAGAGTCTGGTCTCTGTATCGCCCACCCCCAACTTCCCCCACCCATCGGTAGCGCACACTCCTCCTCCCGTGTCCGCGAGTCTGGCTAACCAGCAATGGTGTAGTTCGGATCAGCCAAGCTGGGTATGCGCCGCCCGTCCTGGATTCGTTCCCTGAACACGCCCCCCTGGGTAGAGCCATAAGCGTATATGGGCCTATAAGAGAGATCGCGTTGTAAAAACGACTAAGTTCGTTAAAGCGCATAGTGCGCATGCGCACGCTTAGATGCTATTTTTGATGGAGCACGTAGTTGACGACCAGGATAGGATGACGCTCTTAGTGTACCGAGATGGTACCCTGTAATCCTTTTTGATGACCTATTCCCGCCGAATCTGGCATCAGTCAAGACCAGAATTCCACGGGCCTTTTAAATCTGTAAACCATTTCAAAATCGGTTAAGAAATGGCTGTGTTATCCACAGAAAACCCTTCTTGATTATCTTCAAAATATTGCCGTGACGTCATAACCACATGGGCGCAGAACTTCTAGAATGTTCTAGAACATTCGACTGCACTATTATTAGCTACGCGCTGATTGGCTGTTGCTCAGCAGATGATTGGCTGGAGCTTACGCCTGTGATGGCACGAGTAGTATAAAAGGAGACGCGATCTCAGTCTTCTCGGATGGGACTTTAAACTGAGGTCCCGTCACACAGTGCCCATCACTGTGTGAACGTGAGCTAGGGTTAGGTAGGCAAGAAATTTCGGCATAGTCAAAGTAAACCGGATGCTGAATGGATCCCTCCTCGTATGGAACCACGCAACATACGGATTACAAAACCAAAACCAAATTGCTAGAATTAGAATCTTTCGGAATTTTCGAGGGGACTATGGAGGGATGTAACCCGGATGACTGACCGAGTTCGTCCTCGGACGGACACAGTCACCATACGGGCTACCTAACCAATCAAAATCAAACAAGTGCGCGCTGGTGCCTGCTCGGATGATGGCCAGAAGACCAAATGGGTCCCAGGACCCGAAAGACCCCACACCCCAACCTCCCCACTCCCCCCAAGGGGCCGGGAGGTCTCTGACCTAAAGCCCCCCCCCCTTGGGTGCATCAGGTCATAAGACCGTACGCACCTCCCCCGACCCAACACCTACCCCATCCCTTACCCACCCCTGTTAGGTCCAGGTTAGGCCATCCCCATTACACACGCCCAAGCATGAGGAGCAACAAAAAAAGCCATGGAAAATAACAGCAACATGAGACAAAATCGAGAGACAACGATCAACACACACACACACACACAGAGAGAGACACAAGCTAATGCACAAACCGACGTCACAAGAATTCACAAGAATTCAACAGAAACCATAAAGGCCAGGCGTGAGTCTAGACCCTAGCATTGGGAACTAGCATATAAACGCCTCAAATATTACAACACACACAGAGATCGAGAGCATCCTTGGCCAGTGGCCGAATAGGTTGGACATGTGCCAGCTACGATCGACAAGGCACAGATCACCTCGCTTTCTGTCGGTTTTTCACCCGTAGCTAGCAGCATCCAAGCCACCGCGTTAAAAGCAATTTTGCAACTCCCCTTACTTGCGGGAGCAATTTGGAACTTTCTAATTATTGTTCACGAGTATCAAGATCTACTTCAGGACACGAACTTGCGGTGAGGCCTTTACAGCCTGAACATGTGATTCTACAGATGTAGAGACAGCGATGTTCTTTGCTGGATGAGTCGCCCGATCCGCCGGCCACGCCAAAAAGTGGTATTTCAACCGTCCCCGCACTGATGTCATGCAGGTTCTTCTAACTTTCAACCGCAGCAAGTAAACTTTGCCCGGTGCATCTTCAGAGCTGGCTGACGTACCCAGCACCGTTATGCTTTGTTTTGTATCTTCATCTGCATCTAACAACCCCCACTTATGATCGGGTTGTTGTTAACTTCCATCCGTGCCATCGGTGTATGGGAACTTTCTTCACAGCAGTAATGCTAATGTATCTCTTACTGACTACTCGTTAGACATTCCATATTGTGCTTACAGTCCTGAGTTCGATCCGCTCCCGTCATGAGCTGCTTGTGGGAATCGTGTATACGGGAACCAACCTGTGGGAACTTTCCAGCTTCCTGAGAATGCATCAACTCACGTCAACCAAAGAATGACGTATCAATTTCGGTAACACGATAGCCAAACTTAAGAATGGCTACCGAGTATTCAAGTAACTATACTTAACATTTTAATTATTCTGCTAAATGTAAGCTTCTAATTATATCGTATCCGTATAAACGGTCCCGATGACTAAAAGGTACCGTAACGGTCTTAGGACCGCTAGTTATAATTTCTGTATATGTTTATAGTTATTCTCATTTTCTGTAAGGTGTTTTCACTAACCGCACCGTAGTAGGTTCGTTAACCTGTACTAAAGATATATAATTCTGATCATTTGATACTGTATTGATTGTTCTGGTTAGTTTATATATATATATATATGGCCAGTAGCCATCAGTTCATATGTTTTGTTTATTTGTGGAAAATATAGGGCTGCAGTGCACTTCGGAAACACTATACAGCAACATATTATTATGCAGCACTTTCTCCCTCCACCAACAATTCTTCACTGAGGTTGCCATCCATGCCATAACTCTGTTTAGTCCGGCATGCTACCGACTAAAACCTGTTCTATTCAGCTCGATAGGATAGGGTTAATATGATTAGAGACACTTTCTTCGTTAAGAAATCTGTAATATACTCTTCTCTTCCGGTGGTTGCGATAATTTAGCCCCGCACTCTGGCAAGACTCATAACTCCAAGATATTGTCTCTCTTCATGCTCCACTCAGCCTTGTGGCTTCTTAATTGTTTGGATGTCCCTATCCGCACCAAGGGCTGATCCGACACTGGGAAACTGTCGGCGTTTCCGAGTGGTGATGGCGAGGGTGTGGTGTCACATACATTCCCTCCATATCTTTGGATACTTAGTAGTTAGCACTTTTGCCAATGTAGGAAAGCACTGCGAAAACATATCTTATTTATTATTTTATTTGCTGAACAATCCTCCCGCACCGCAGTGCAAAACTGGGCAACATAAACCTAACGACAGGTTAAACGTTTAGTTCCATAGGACCCAGTGACGGGCGAGATGCGCATCCCTACCGAATTCCGTAAAAATGTCTGGGCATGATATTTAGATCTGCCACGCCTCATGGGAAGGACATTTACGGTGGGTATTCGTCTCTCTTACCCCCACCATAACGATAGATCAGTTGCCTACAAATGCTTTTGTGAAAAGTAACGAGTGTCTAGTGACGTTTTATGTGGGTGCGGAGTGAGATGTCCGGATTCTTATCCAGTTCGGAGATCTTACTAAGTAACATGTATGAGCGCTGTCTTCGGTATTGATGTCTTGGGGCATCGGTTCTCAATGACAACCGTGTCCAATAGCTAGGTAGATACCAGCCATTTGCGGCCTAAAATAGTTCTTGTTTCTAAAAACTAAAAGCTAGTTAAGCAGAGCAGAAGGCTCGCATAAATAAAGCGGCAGCTACTAATTCAGCATACTGAGAATTGCATAAGACGGCGACGTGGGAATCCCTCGGGAATCGTTCGTCCCGTCTTCACATAAAACAGCACGCAACCTTATAGTCATAATCTCACTAGGTATGGTCTTTCCTTTTTCAGTCATTTTGGTTGAAATACTAGAGTGGGCGCATTTTTGCCTACTGCTCTTCTCCCGCTTTAAGCAGTGGCGACACCTTCCTGAGACGGAGGCCTGCGTGAGGCACTTGCCTCTCGCAAGGATTCAGCAACGACGGTCCACGCGAGGATAATACCCCTCACCCAAACTAGCACTAGGAGTAGTGCCCGCGTGAGTAACATAATTTTTCGTCAGAGATAATCTTCTTTCCTTTCAGCTTAGAGGTATAATAACTCATATTCAGTTAATTAGTTAAGTCTCGTGTACGGGACCCTCCCTTACGGAGATACCTCTACGGACCTACGAGTCTGTGTGGTACCTCCGGGAGCCCCATGTTTAAAAGTTTATCCAGCTGTCTCTATGTCTTGTATTTTCGTATGCTCCTCATTTTTATCTAGCATACTCGACAGTCTGTTTAGGTAAAACTATTGTATAGAATTATTTTAATTAGGTTACCAAATCAAATCTTGTAAGTCCATAGATCACGAAATTGCTATGGGCAGGCATACTGGTGACACAAACTCTTGGGATGAGACAGTTGTGTTTAATGTTTGCGACAATGGTTCCACGGCCCCACCGGAACGATTGAGTTCAACTGGCCTTAGGAGCCGGTTTTTGTTACCCGTAGGGCAGTCTCGTACAGGATCCGTCACCCCGAGACCGGATGCTAACCAGCGTCATCATTCGTCGTGCACTTGCGGCGCGGCGAGTCGGCATAATACACTGGAACGGTCCGACACTACCCCGTGAGCTACAATGTCATCGCATCGGCGCATACGGGTCAGGAGAAGAAGACACCGAGGCAAGATGGCGAGGCTGGACGGTGTAGGGCAGGACGGCGTGGAGCCATCGGAGCTACAGTAATTTGCGTAAAAATGTGTTTGCGTATTTGTACACACAGATTTACTTATTTAAATAATGCCAAGTAGATACCAATACAACACCTTAGTTATGATCTAATAACAATCAAGCTGGATATTTTGAAACTAATTTGACTGGGAGCTATTGATCCCTACTGACTATTCGTATGCAAGCATTCTACAGAGATACAAGTCTCGCCACCACACCATTTTAGTTAACCATAAGCTTTTACTTCTTGCCCTCTAAATAAAAAGAGTTATTTGATAGGGGGACTAACCCAAGAACAATTAATCATCCACCATAGTATAGACAGAATTGCTTCAATGGATCTTTACATCTTTAGCTAACTTCCCGAAGCCTCCAACCACACTTCACCGTGATGGGATTGATCGACTTGAACTCACTGGCTATCAATTTCCAGAAAACTATAGAGGTAAGTTGTTGAATATTTTGAAACTAATTTGACCGGGTGCTGTTGTTGCTTATGGCAACAACAGATCCCAATCAAATTAGTTTCAGAATATTCAACAGCATGTTTATTAAATAGTAAAGACATACAATTCGTACAACAACGCGTAGACCGTCACCGATTAGGCGTGCGTGACAAACGTATCTACGTCATTCATGACAGCATTGATTATGACGTCATTCTACACGTTACGCAGTTGATTATGACGTTATATGATTGATGGATAAACTGGAAAGTTTCATTGAACTTGAGATATCGCACCAGGTATCGATACCGTTTCAATGAGTTTGATAATTACCTTTGACCGTGTGACCTCAAAATTGATACGCTCCTCCGGAACCTCAAGGCCAAACGGCCACCTAAGTTTGGTGAAAATCTCTTTAGTAGAATGTGAGATATTTGATACACAAATATACACAAATAGACAGACACACGCACGTGTCTCCTCCGTGTCTCTTCATCGGCTCGTTGAAGTAGGTTGTATTTGCCGCATTTGGGATTAATCGTTCCCCCAGAGTTATTGCTGCATTTTCTACCGTCCAGCCTCTCTTTCATAGCACACAACATCGCTAACGTAATCCGAGGCAACAATACAGTATTCAACGTTCAGAAAATAATGAATGGTTGTTATCTGATGAAATACAATTACACCTGCCAATAAAGACCATCTGCTTTTGAGGACAAAATATGGTGGTCCTTTAAGAAGGGTGGTTAGAAGAACACTAGTCATAAGAACTCATCATCACTTGTTCTCAAAAGCTATGTACTATTGAAAATGTGTTGTCTAACGACCGTCTGATGTTAACCCCCCTCTTGCGTCAACTTAACCCTTTAATAGTCAATCTGACCAAAAAACAACTGTGCAGTGGTCTTCAGATATGGTTATTTGAAATGCCTAGAGAAGAGAATTTTTTAATATTTACCATTAGAATGACTGGCTCGGTTACCGAGCCAGTCATTCTGACGGTACATTTTCAAAAATACTATTATCTGGGCCTGCAGATAGAGACTGGCTAATTAAAAACATTAATTTTCTTTACCATTACTCCTTTAATTGTCAAGCCGGCAAAAAATATTCAGTGATAAATTTACAAAAATAGTCATCTAAAATTAAAATATCTTGAAAAATATTGACCATCAAAATATGTAATTGATATATCAAGTGGTATTTCGAGCGCTTTTACGCACTGCTAACACAAGAATGGTTAATCATTTCATGATGAAAGTAACCTAAATCGGCCTTTGCAGTTGTCTTGAGGACATCTGCAGGCCGCCAAGAGAAAAAGAAAATTTGAAAATTTTTCACTTGAATACCTGGCTCGATAACAGACCGAGTCATTCCAGTGGTATATTTCCAAAAAATAGTTTTCTCTTGGCCTGGGAATGGACATTCAATAAGCAAAATATTAGTGTCTATTTGATAGATTTGACTTTATATACGCACTAAATTAAACAACTTATCCCGAAAAAAATTGCAACGCATTTAAAATCTACACCCGGGTTACGCGTATAAGTAATATATGTGCTCATACCATCATCAAAAACAACAAAAACAAGAACAAGAACAAGAACAACAACAACAACAACAACTACAACGAGAATGACAATGACAACGGCAACGATAATGATAGCGATGACGACGACGACGGGGGTGGGGGGTGGGGTGGTGAGGGAGATGGGGGTGGTTAGGGTGGTATTGCATCTTTAAAAGAAAGGACCAGGGAACTAACAAATACTCTTGAATGATAGATTTACATAATAATCAACCTATAGCCACCCGTTAGAACCAGAAATAAATCCGAATAATTTGAAAAAAGCAAATAAATACCATTTTTGTCACTCTGGCGGGAACGAAAAAATGTTTCAAAAATGTTGGTAACATGGGTTAATGGTGTAGTTATAGGGACGTATCCAGACATGTTGTAGCTTAGATAATAAGTATTTATCTATCGTATTTAAGGAGATATTTGGCTTTAAAAATAGGTGCCATCAGTCATTTAATCGTTAAATTTTCAAAAATCATTGTCAGAGTGAAGTACAACGTTACATGGGCTATATAAAACATACTTAATGATATTGTATGTATAAGCTTATATAGATAATAAGCATTTATCTATTGTATTTAAGGAGTGGCCTTTAAAGATAGTAGGGGTTAAAGGTAACCATATAAACGTACTCAATGGCATGCCCTTTTTGGAAACCACTCTGCTAATTGCTGTTGAATGTTTTTCATAAAATACGTCTTTCATATCACAGACTGTGCGCATAAAATACACTAATTATACGCATGCAAGCATGTAATGAAGCTTGCCACGATGAAAGTCCAGTGTTAGCACTTGATCCCAGAAAAAAAGTACTGACCAATATGTTTTGGGCGGAATTTTTTACATCACTTTGAACTCTTCCTACTTTCAAATTTCTTGCAGTGCCATATTATAGGGTGCACGGGGGCAAATTCAAATTTCTGACGTGTCCGTACGATTAGAGTGCTGAAAATTGGCATACATTGAACTTTATAAAATAATAACCTTGGAGAATTCTTTGATGATCACCAATTCACAGTATTTATGAAAATATAACTGTATCTTTTTTGCTATCAATATGTTTTGCGTTATAATAAGAAAGTTAGCGAATAAATTTGTTCAGGACAATACATCGTTTACAAATATAGCCAACTTAGCGCGGTCTGTGGTCAGATTACGCGTAGAATTAATCATTTGTAATAATAATACATGGTCCAGGATAATTTTAGAAACTGGCAATTAATGTAAATCAAAAGCCAATTATGACTTTTGCGTGTAACAGGTTGAAATAAAGTAACCTAATATGCTTATTCACTATGATATCGTGGTTGTGAACACGTGCTATGCTTGAATTCCTTATGGGTTTTTAATACATTCAACAATGAGTTATCAATTAGATGAAAATTGCATTCCCATGCCGGGTATCTTATCTGAGGGGAATTGTGTTGTTTGTCGGGAGGTTATGGGAGATGATAAACAAAACGTTTATAAAAAAAGGTCTTGAAATGCTCATTCGTATAAGTCATCTTCGGGGGGATAGAAAACTGAATGAATATTTATTAGAAAGATCGGTAACACTGCCCATTGGTAACGTGTATGTACACAAGAGATGCTGGGCTGATTATACTAGGGATCCAGAAGCTGACCTGAGAAGAGGTAGAACAGATAGTGACAGTGGTGCAACAACATCAAAAAGATTAAGATCAAGTACGGAGCCTTTTGACTGGACGGGCGGTTGCTTTTTGTGTGGGAAAACAGCAGTCTTTGACAGTAAATATCCAGGCAAAGACTCGGTGTCAAAGGTCACCTTGCTTGCATTCAGAAAATCTGTCTTGAATCAGTGCATGAAACGAAATGACACCTGGGCTCATCAAAGTATGTTAAGAGTAGATTTAGTTGCATCATCAGCCCAATATCATTGCAAATGTTATACAGATTTCTTCTGTTCCGCAAACACTACTAATGTACCAGTCGGTCGGTCAACAGATTCAAAGAAGCAAAGCTGGTTTGAGGCACCTTGCCATTGGCTGGATGATGAGGGGGTGTCAGAAAAATTGATATCACGGAAATATACGAGAAGATGATAGAGATATCCAGTGGTAAAGAAGTTTACGGCATTAATAACCTGAGAGAGAAACTGCACGACCATTACGGCAACCACATATTCTGGTCGTGAATGAAAGGGGTTCGTGAAGATGTATTATGTTTCCATGATATGGCTAGTTACATGGTACATGAGAAATGGCACTCCGAAAAGAGAGAAAATGTCAAACTAGAAACTGAAAGAATAGTTGATACGTGTGCTAAACTACTGAAAGACGAGATACGTCAGCGAGAGTACGCAAAACAATGTTATCCGAGTAGCAATGATATTAGTGATATCGGTAAAGGAAGGGAGTTTCTCACCCCACTAACTCGTATATTTATTGAAACAATGATAGAAAATGATAAAAGCATTGGTCAAGCTCTCACTCAAGCTGTGAGACCATCTTCTGTAATGTCGCCTATTTTGTTTGGTACCGTGGTAGAGATGGACCATGTATTTGGTTCAAGGTGGCTGATAGACGAGCTGTTCAGATTGGGATTTTCCATCTCATATGATGAATTAACTTTGTTTAAGCAATCTATTTTACAAGAGGAAAATCTCAGCACATTGTCACCAGATAGCGACGCAGAAATCACACAGTGGGCCTCGGATAATGCTGACCATGATGTCCGAACACTTGATGGTGGCAACCAGTTTCATGGTATGGGTACAATATCAATGTCGGCTGTAAAAGGATACCAAAAAAACTGTGATCAGCATGTTAGATGCATGACAAAATTGGCAGTGTCTGAACTAGTGGGTGACAAGGGGATACAAATCGTTCAATAGGTAGGGCCAATGTTAGCATCACTTTCCTCCCTAAAGTTCAAACCAATACTGGAATCCCAACGACCCTATATCGTGCCACCAGCATGATAGTATGCCAACCTGCTGTTGCAATGAGCACGTGTGTTTAATAAATTGAGTAGACCAATGCCAAATTATTCTGGATTCATGCAGTACTTCTACAAGCCCCTTGATGATGGTACTGAGAAATGGCAAGTCCTTATTCTTCCATTCATAGACCTCAACCCAAATGACGAGACTTGTCTGTACTCTACGCGTTTATACATTCACGATCAGTCAAGCAAACTGATGCAACCCAGTGCATCAATCACATTTGACCATCCACTCTGGCAGAAAGCAGTTGAAATTATTACAGCAAAAGATCTCAACCGGTTGGTTTGTCGACTTGGTGGATTCCATCTTCTAATGAGTGCATGTGGTAGTATTGGCAATGTGATGAAAGGGTCCGGTCTTGAAGAATCAGATTTTTGCGGGAAAAGCAATTTCCAGGGCTTCACGTGCAGATTTTCTTGTTGAACAATCGCTTATGACAAAGCTGATTTCTGATCTATTACCTGTAGATGCTGAACTATCCAATTCTGTATGTACACAACAGCCAGATAGATTAACAACCAATCAAGTAATCAAACTGGAAGAAATGGTTCGATGTGCTCTAGAAGACGAATGTATACCAATCAATGAGATTTCCGATTTGGAAGAACTGGTAGCATTAGATCTATGTATTATTAAACACATGGCAAAATTGGAAAGCAAGTCACGTACAGTCAATTATTGGATTTTGTATCTGTACTACATAAGCATCATTAGAGAGTTCATACATTGTGAAAGAGTCTGTGATTGGGAAGGGCATCTCACAGCTGTTGGAAAGCTGTTGAATCTTTTCGCGGCTTCAGGGCATATTAATTATGAAAAAAGTGCTAGACTTTACCTGCAAATGATGAGAGATTTCCCGACCAAAACCCATGGTTGTACAATAAATTCTCTACAGGTCACCATGCAGTTCGTAGGAGTGATAAGCACTGGGCTGGATTATGGACTGATCTATGCATAGAGCAGATTCTTATGCGATCAATGAAAGCTCGAGGAGGTCTGACACATGGTCGTGGCAAATCTGAAAGCGTTAGGCATCAATGGATCTATAGCATGCATCACTGTACAGCTGTTCAAGAGGCAATGACCAGCTTAACAAATCGTCAAAATGCAACAAGTGAACAACATGCGGAACTTGGTACATCTAGGTGCACGCGAGATTTTGTATACATGGAGAAGATCCTAGATTGGTTTGAACAGCACAACCCATTCGATGACGAGGTGTCCACGATAAGGTCGTTGGCAACTGGGCTAACGGCATCTGACTATGATGGAATTAATTGTGACATGGCTGGACAAGTGGGTTTGAAGATCCAGCAATCACTTGATGATCTCAACTAGTTCGTACATTGAATGACCTCCCGCCCAGTATCAAGCTCGGGAAAAAACCTATCCAGATTGAGCCGAGTGTTTTATTCTTGCGATGTACGGCACTGGCAAAACGAGAATCTGAAGACGTCACACCTTATTTTAAGTATGAACTTTCTTCCATACCTACATCGCTGTTCAAAGACTATTTCATGCAAAAATCAGATAAATTAAAATTAGCCAGGGATATCAAGAAAGAGCTCCACAATGTCAGCCATGAAATGACTAATGTTACGAAAGACACCATGCCAGTAATAGATGGTGGTTGGCTGCTCCATCATATTAGATGGAAAACAATGTTACGTATCAAGAAATTGCCAAACAATATGAAACCTTTCTCAGCAATAAATTTGGAAAGTGCTGTGTTGTATTCGATGGATACGAAGGACCATCCACAAAAGACCACGAACATCTGAGGTGCTCTGGAACAACGTCTGCGGATATCACTGTCACAGATATATCAAAGTGTCACAAAGATAAAGAGGCATTTTTCTCCAACATGAGGAACAAGACACAGTTCATACAGCTTCTTGTTAGATTCTTACAATCTAAGGGTTATATCGTTAAGTGTAGTGATGGCGATGCAGACACCTTGATTGTATCAACTGCTCTGGACTTTTCGAAAAGCGGTCAATCAGTAATGGTTGTAGTGGAAGACACATACATTTTTATTATGCTAATTCACCACTGGAAAACATATATAGCTGATATATTTCTAGTAAACGAGAAAAAAACAAATGGACCGAATAAAACTGTGCAGATGTACAGCCTTCACGAAGCACATGAAGTGATGAATCCAGCATTGCACGACAACATGCTGTTCATCCATGCATGGAGTGGTTGCGATACAACTTCATCTACCTTTGGACAAGGAAAAACTCATGTAATGAATGTCTTGTCTAAACAGAGCAAACTACAGTTACTAGCTCATGAAATGGCTGACACTGAGACGACATCCCAAGACGTCGGTAATGCCAGTATATCTGTTTTCTGTATCCTTTATGGAGGGAAAGATTTTGAATCACTGACATCCTTGAGATACATGCGTTATCAAGCAATGATTGCACGGTGTAATAAAATTGAGCCTGAGAGACTTCCACCAACTGATCGAGCGGCTCATTATCACAGTCTCTGTGTCCATCTGCAAATTGTCCAATGGGCTGAACTCGATTACAAGTGCCTTAATTCGTACGAATGGGGCTGGAAGTTGGAAAACAAGGTTATGCGCCCAGTCATGACAGATATCGACGCTGCACCTGCAAATGTTCTGAAATTTATTCGTTGTAATTGTAAAATTACTAATAAAACCCAATGTGGAACAAGGCAATGTTCATGCTACAAATCAGGATTACACTGTGTCACTGCATGTGGCAGTTGCGGAGACACGTGTAGCAACAAGGTTGTTCCTTCCAGATGTGAAGACGTTGCCGATGATGGTGAACAAGATTTTGATACGTGTACGGGCAAAGATAGCAGACAAGATGTGCTTCTTGGATACTCCTTTGTAATGATTTTTACATCTGTCAGAATCCTCAGTTCTCGTTGTTTAAAATATACCGCATTCACCTATAGAAATATATGTCTTTAAAATTCTTGATAGAAATTATAACTCTGAAACTGTTGACTAATTTAAATACAATTTGACTGAAAGTTGTTGGTGACTTAGCCCACACTATCTTTCAGTCAACCCGTTTTCAAAGTAGTCAACAGGTCCAGAATTTTAGCAAAATAACATTATTTCCAAGTGGTTCGCAGCAGCAACAGAGTTAAAATATAGGTTAAAGTTCAAGAAATGGCAGCCATTTTAAATTTACTTTTGCACCATAGCTATGTGTCCACGAGCAAGAAAAACTACCAGAAACAATTATTCCTTATGATACAGATAGCAAACAGTAATTCTTACATAATAAAAGAAATGCTTGTGTACATATTGGGAATGATGTTGCTGAAAGCTGTTGCTGTTTTAAATTGCATCAGCTTACAACAGCATTATTTCCAACATGGACACCAGCTGTAATGTCAAAGGAATGGAATTTGAGACTCATAAATTTCTATGACTGAATCATATTGGTGTAGTAATCATGTTTTTTGCTTTTCATTTCAGTAACTGACTGAGTCATGGTGTCTTCGTGTATCTTGGGTTGCTTCAAGACAGAGGATACCCTTACTTCTGCAGCAAATCGAATCCGAAGTATCATTACTGCAAGCCAACAGCGAGGCGACACTCTACACATAGACTTAGATCTAGAAACTCGATTAGAGTCTAATCCATACCTGACAATCCAGTGCCACAAATCATGCGTTTATTCGTATACATCCTTTGGTCATTGAAAAAGCGAGGCATTCAAGAACGATCGGCAAGTGAGCCGCCTCCGCGTAAACGTCGGTCACCCCAGTTCGATTTTAGACACCAGTGCTTCATATGTGGTGAACGGTGCTTGCCGCGAGATACAAAACACCCAGACAGATGGAATGTTGTAGTACAGTGTCGGACAGTTGATCGCCCCGGTCAAAAAACATTCAAGGACGTCCTACTTGAAAAGTGTGATGAGAGGGGTGACGCAATTTCAGATGAAATGAGAATCAGACTTTTTGGAGCACCATCTGATCTCCATGCCACCGATGCCCAGTACCACAAGGATTGTAATGCGACATTTATGACTGGTAAAAACCTATCTGCGTGAGGTGAAAGTAGTTCACATTCTGGGCAGCCATGTGAGAATGAAGCCATATCTACTGTCGCGTCAATTATCAGGAAAGATCAAAGTTGCGTATGGACATCAGTGGAGCTCCACAAACTGTATCGCGATCTAAATATCACATCTTCACCATTAGCACGGCGACAGTTCATCAACAACCTACTCGACTATCTTGGGAATGATGTTTTGGAAATGAGAATCAAAGGGTGTGCAAGTCTTATTGCGTTCACACAGTATATTCCGTATAAGTTATGTGAGGTTAATGATGATGATTCCGGTGATAGTGTAGACAATCTAGTTAAACAAATGGCTAATGAAGCAAAGGGAATAACCCAACCACGCGAATTACTCTCTCATCAGAACAAGTATCTGGGTGGATTCTCTTTATCAACGTGTGCAATATGGTTTTCTTTGCAATGGACAAGTTATTTGATGAAAGTGATGACGAATATGATGTAAGACAAGATATACATAAGGAAGAGGGGGAAAAGTGGAAGAAGCTCGATTCTTAAGCCAGAAAAAAGATTAACATGGAGTTTCAGACACATATCAATCCTTTGTAGACGGATTCAGCTGAATATTTGTAATGGCTGCGTTGCAGATGACAAAGTGAATGTCCATAATGCTACATCTATTGGTGAGGAAATGACATCGGAGTTCAAAGACTGTCTCCCTGAAGGTTTCTATAAAGCATTGCATAAGAGAGTTGTTACAATGGAAACAATGAAAAAACCATCCAGGTTGGTGATTCAACTGCCATATATGACACAGAAAAACTTTTTGGCCGCCTCTTAATTCTCTCACAAAAACGAGACATGGGTCTCTGTGACGTGTTCCGGTATGAACTCGCTCCCCTCCCTTCAGCTCTGTTTGATGACCATATCAAGATGCGGAAAACAACAAAGGCAGTGCTAGTGAAAAAAACATGGAGTGATAACATCAGATGCCAGTGACTCAAAAATAGACGCTAACATTTTTGATGGAAATGTAATGCTGTATCGTGTTTCTTGGCCCAAAACAGGACATGTACGCCAGCTAACTTCCAACTTCATGACAGCTATACAGAGAGAAGAAACATGTGTGTATGTTGTGTTTGATAAGTATGATGCAGCCTCAACAAAAGACTACGAGCGGAACAGACGTGCTGGCAACAAGCTACATCGGAATTACAATCTTACCTTAGACACAGAGCTTCTATCTCGTGATGCGCTAATGAAGAACACACACAACAAACAACAAGTGATTAAACTCCTCTGTGAAGCTAACACATTAACGACTGTTAACCTCTTTGGAGAAGACATTTGCATTTTCGGTCATGGTGAGGCAGATATCAATATTATTTCGTATATGATGATGCTGATCAATCTAGGCAAGAAGAATATACAGGTACTGGCTGATGACACTGACATTTTCCTGCTTCTGGCTTATTACTGCTGGAAGGATGACCTTGATACTAGACACCATTAGCATGAAGAAGTCAGATGGTTCGGTTATTAACATTAACTCTTCAGCTTCGCAGCTTGGAGAACAATGCCGTAACGTTCTCGCCATGCATGCTCTGACGGGGAGTGATACAACAAGTTACCCATTCGGTAAAGGGAAGTTGTTAGGTGTAAAACTGCTAGCAACGGTCAATCTGCAATCTGTTGGCAACAAAACGTGTGCGGTAGAAGAGGTGATCAAAGCTGGAAGACACTTCTTTTCCTTGTTGTATGGATCTAAATCGGATATCACCATGGGAGAACTCAGGTACAAGACGTTTTCTAGCAGATCGGATGCGCCCAAGATTAAGTCATTACCTCCAACAGATGGTGCATTGCGGGAACACATTCTCCGAGCACATTTACAGGTGTTACTATGGAAGTCTGCACATGAAATGGACCCTCCTAAGTTAAATGTTCAAGACTGCGGTTGGAGCCTTGTCAATGGAACTCCAGAACCTATCTTAGGTGTAACCTTACTTGCCGCTCCAGAACTGTTAAAGGTTGTGTCGTGTACGTGTGTTTCAGACAAAGCATGTTCACGTAATATTTGTAGTTGTAAAGCTTCAGGGCTCTCATGCACTACCTACTGCAAGTGCGAAGGTCTAGAACAATGTAACAACCCACACACTGAACACTCTCTAACTTATCTTTTTCTTCTTTTCGATCGCTGGTATCACACTTGGAGAGCCGTTCTCAAGATGAAATCTGTGGTTTTCTGCAGTTCTTCCACAGGCCCATACAGCTTTTCAAGAAAAGAGGTTGACAAAGGCCAGATCTCTTCTCTCAGCAGCTGATACGTACTGCAACATTGAAGTATGTGCTCTGTGGTCTGTTTCGCTTCTCCACAAGGACATGCGGGCGATGTCGTAAGGTGGAACCGCCTGTACATGTGTTGGTTTAGTTTGTTGTGTCCAGTTCTGAGACGAAAAATGGTCACTTGCTCTGGCCTCGAGAGATGATGGTAGGCATCTTCTGATTGAGGTGTTCTATAGAGTGACTTGATGATAGTCTTCATCTCTGTATGGGTAACCATGTTTTCTGTCTGATTCTCTTCTGCACCCACCTTTGCCATCTTGTCTGCTTCCTCATTTCCTTGGACTCCACAGTGTGAGGGGATCCACTGCATTGCTATCCGAAAGCATTTGATGGTTTGTAGTGCTTCTTCAAGTTGTGGCAGCTTACCTTTGGTGATAGCCTCAAGGACGGAGCGGGCATCGGATAAAAAGCCAATCTGTGCAATAGGGTCTGCTGTTCTGCTGATGGTATTAGCCGCATGAACCAGTGCGTCGACATCAGTTCTGTAGTTTGTGCAGTGTTTGCCTGTCGGTATTGCAGCTGACTCATGTTGTCCGTTTGGATACTGTATGTGCAGTCCGGCACCTCCGCTCCGAATTGCATCTTTGGCTGATCCATCTGTGTAGATCCTTATCCATGTCTCCTGAGGGTACATTTCTTCCAGCATGGCTAGGGTCTGCGCCTTCTTGCTTACATCAATGTGTTCATCTTTGGTTGTGAGATGAGGTACTGTGGTGCGAATAGCTATGCTCTCTAGTTTGTTTTCCCAGGGTGAAGGATCAAGGGTGTGGTTTGGGTCTTCTATTTGTGCTGGCAACATTTCTTGGTGTTTCCTTTGAAGTGCTTTTGTCTCTTTCACAAAACTTGATCTTTTAAGTCTTCCTGATGACAGCTGTGCGTGCCTGATCTTCATCGGGTTGTTGTTGAATGATTTGAGCTTTGCGGTTTAGATCAGTGCTTTGCATTCCCTTCCTTTGCTAAGTGGGGGGATGCCTGCTGTCTGCTCCATTTTTTCTATTGGTGTTGATCTCATTCCACCAGTGATGATGCGCAGTGCCTGGTTTTGTACTCTGTCGAGGTTCTGTTGATGAGATTTAGCTGCTGTCATCCATGAGCTGGATCCATACTCAAGGTGTGGTCGTACGCACCTAGGTAGATGGTCTTGAGGATCCTTTCATTGGCACCCCACTTTGTTCCTGCCAGCTTCCTCATGATTTTTAGCTTTCTTCTGGCCTTTGCCTCTGCGTTCTGGATGTGCTCCTTCCATGTTAATCTTCTGTCATAGGTGACCCCCAGGTATGTCTGCTGGTCCTCGTACTCGAGTGTAGTACCGCCCAGTGTCACACTGCCAACCTTGGTTTTGGTGGACAGTAGGAATAGCATGGCTGATGATTTTTCTTTGTTGATGGTAATACACCAGCGATTGGCCCAAACTGTAATTCGGTCCAAGGCGAGCTGCATTCTGTACGTACGTGGCAGTCGTTGTGTACTCCTCGGTGCACCAGAGTACGAGGTCATCTGCATAGAGGGCTGCTTGGATCCCATTGGGCAGCTCTGCTACAATGTCATTAATGAAGAGTATGAACAGAGTAGATGAAAATACTCCGCCCTGTGGCACCCCTTGTCTCAGCAATACATTCTGCCCAGATTGTCCATCCACCAGCACCCTAGCTCTGCGATTGTGTAGGTATGACTTGGTCCATCGGAACATGTTGCCACCGATGTCTGTGCGCCGGAGCGTCAGAAGGAGGCCACCCTTCCACACCTTGTCAAATGCCTTCTGCAGATCGATAAAGGCAGATAGCATCACCTTCTTGGATTGAAAAGTGTCCTCTATGACCTGTGCAAGAGGTGTTGTTTGATCTTCTGTGCTCCTGTATCTTCTGAAGCCGGCCTGCTCTGAAACTATAATGTTCTCCGACTCTAGGTACCAATGCAACCACTGGTTAATGATGCGCTCCATGGTCTTGCATATGCAGCTTGTAAGACTGATAGGACGGTATCTCAGCACTTTCGTCTTGTTCTTCCCTTTTTTCAGAATAGGAGTCATTCTGGCTTCCTTCCAGCACTGAGGAACCTCTCCATTGGTCCAACTGAGATTAAAGATGTCTAGCAACTTGCGAAGAGATGCATTACCAAGGTGTTGGATCATTTCATTCGTAATGCCATCTGGCCCGGGAGATTTCTGCATCTTCAATTGGCGGATAGCCTGCTTCAGTTCTGCTAAACTAATGTAAACTCTCATTGGATTGTGAGTGTTGGTGTCTGTTCTTTCCTTTTGCTCTTTTCTAACCTCTTTTTGACGCATTCGTGGTATAGAAATGTTGCTCTCTTTTTTGCATATGCCTTTGCAAAGGCATCTGCAGCCATCTTTCCTGTCAGTGTTTGTCCATCTTCTTCAAGAGTAATCTTCTCTCCCCCGACACCCTCATCATTCAGTGCTTTAGTCAGTCTCTATAGCTTTGTGGTGTCTCTCTCTAAATTAAACCCTGCCGTCTTTTCCCTCCAGCTTCTTCTTTTGACCTCCAGCTTGGTCTTTAGATACCTGGCTTTAGTTTGTTGTAGCGTGATGTGGTTTTCTTGACAGGGATTACCCTCTGCATCTTCTCTGGCCTTGTCTAGTTTATCATGTGCTGCTTGCAGTTCTGTTGTCCAGTAGGGGCGGTAGTTTTTCCTGAACCCTCGAGGAATCGCTTCGTTGGCAGCCTTGAGGATACTTGAATTAAATTCCTTGACCACATTGTTGATGTTTCTCCCTTCTACTGCTATATTTTGGGTAAGCTCATTGGAACGAATGCCGAACAGACTCCAATTTGCCTTTTTGTAGTTCCACCTTGGATGTTGAGGTGAACTTGTCGAAATACTTCCAGAAAGAGAGAGAGGAGGACTGGGCGGTGGTCGCTTCCTCCTAACTGCGATCCGACCACCTTACTGAGGTTTCTGTAAATGTCTTCTGTACAAAATGCCAAGTCCGGCATTGTTGTCGAGTGCCACCAGCACGAGTAGAAGGTAGGCTGATCTGTGGGATCGTTGACAAGTAAAAGGTGCTTTTCATCTTGCCATGCTTCAATGTCTTCTCCTCGTTTATCAAGTGTTCTGTATCCCCAGCTCTGGGACCGGCTATTAAAGTCTCCCGCAATGAGGAAGTGGCAGTCAGGGACCTGGATTGTGTCAAGTGAGAGATTCTTGTCTTTAGGGCTGTAATAATTGACAATGTCAATCACAGAGTTGCTGGTTGTTACCTTGATCTTGATATATTCTGCCTCTTCCATAAAGGTTTTTATCTGGCTGGCGTTCACGCTGTTTCGGACTAAGGTGATCACTCAGCCTTTCTTTCTTCCTCTTCGATCACACCGGAAAATCTGGTAACCTCTGATCTTAAATGGTTTTCCTTCTTGCAGATGTGTCTCTTGGATGCAGCAGATATCAATGTTGTTTTCGTACAGGAACTGTTCGAGCTCTGATTTTTTGTTGGTAACCCCTTCTGCGTTCCGGTGCATGATGTTGATACTGGGGTTCTCTTTGGGTTTGGACGAGTTGATCGGACCTCCAGTAGCTGAGGGTGGGCTCCTTCGAGGCCTAGAGCCCGGCGCTGCACCTGCCTGGCGGATCCTCACAGGGCGAGCACCATTTCGGTTGATTCGATCTCCAAGTGTCATTTCATTAGCGTTGTGCATATTGCTCTGGTTAGCCACTCCAAATGTCTGGATTGACACCCAGTGGGTTACACCCCTGCGCCACGTTGAGGCCGAGCATATAGTCTTAAACAGGGAAACTCTCTAACTTATGACGAAGAGGATGACTCTGATAGTGACAATTAGTTTATGCATACTGAAAATTAATTTATTTGTAGTGACAGTTAGATACAATGTACGGTCAAACACCTCGTGTCTCTTTCAAAGTATGGTCACTAAATACAGGAGATCACTTAAAAGATATATATCATAGTAGATAGCCTTGATTATATCACTGTTAATTTTCGCAGACATTTACAGGCGGTATGCCAATATTTTGAAAACAATTTGACTGAAAGTTGGTGATTAAGCCAGCAACAATTTTCAGTCAAATTGTTTTCAAAATATTTAGCATGTGCAGAATTACTTTCTTGTCTTGTGGCTCACTGTAGCGAGACAGTTAAGAGCACAAGATGAGAATTTTAAGACAAGCAGTCTTACAAGCACATCTGTCTTAAATTCGTCATCATCGGGCCCCAAAAGCAGGTGTCCATTATATACAGGTTTGACTGTATAGGCGAGTGTGTGCATGCTTGCTTGTATATCTGTCACATACAGTTGAACAAAATGGTTAACCCTTTGAAATGTATTAAATTGTCCAACTATTGCTAAAATTTGTTTATAAAATTGCTCTATTTAGAAGGTGCTCAAATTCAAGATGGCCGCCATGTCATTAAATTTGATTTGTATGCAAAAAATTTAACCAACTATTTCTTGGGAAGATAGTTCACTCCATTTGAATGTTATTTTAATTCATAATTTATTGTGGTTTAATAATTATAATCAAAATTTCATTGAGAAAAAATCCTAAAATGACGTTAATGGCCGCCATTTTGGATTTTTTGCTAATATTAAAAAATGCACAACGGTGCCAGGGCGGCACCCACCAGATATGTTTTCAGGACCTATTCCCGATATCGAATCTGCAAAAAACGTTTTAAAACCCATATTGCAAGGTTCCACCAAAAATCCCCATCTGGCAACCAGACTATAATATGACCATAGGGGAGCAAGAAAACGTTGCAATTTTTCCCCCAGCTTCTCCAAAGTCCGCTAGCCTAATACATTCCATCAAACACATTATGGTGAACAAATGACATGAGACTGACATTTGGCAAGAATCTTATGACAATGTCCTCGCTTGGAGTAAAGTTAAAAAAAAATCGATAATAACGCGCGCGCCCGCTCGCTAGCGTTTGTTGTTTACCGATGCGTAAAGATTAATGCATTTTTAAGTAAAGCTACAAGCACGATGTTCCAGTTAACGTTAACAGTAGTAAGTACAATGAATTGTGGGAAATTGGTTGGAGACCGAATGCCTTATCATTCACTGCATAGCATACATTAAAAAAATTAAGAGCCGCCTTATGAGCATCAAGATAGTAATAATAATAATAATAATAGTACATTTTTAGAGCGCTTAATCCATGCAACTGCATGCTCTAAGCGCTAACGCGCGTAAGTATTCTATGGATATGCTATTTGAAATAAATAGAATTTAAGATTGGATTTAAAGATTTCTAAAGTTGATGAGTTTCTAATTTCATTTGGTAAGTTATTCCATTCGGTAGCTGCAGTGAAAGAGAAAGTTTTATGGCCATATGTTTTAGAGTTGACCTTAGGTACTTTTAGTAGATTTAGATTTGCAGATCTGAGAGAGCGACCAGGAATGTAAGGTTGTACAAGGTCAGAGAGATAGGCTGGTGCTGTGCCAGATACACATTGGTATGTCAGACATAGTGTCTTAAAAGTTATTCTTTGCACAATGGGGAGCCAGTGCAAATCATGTAGGACCGGAGTAATGTGTTCTCGCTTGGCACACAGGGATATGATTCTCGCTGCAGTGTTCTGGACCACCTGAAGTCGCTGAATAAGTTCTTTTGAGGCGCCAATCAGGAGGCTATTACAATAATCCAGGCGCGACGTTATCAATGCTCGTACTAGCATGATCGCGGCCTCTTTTGTGATATAGCGCCTGATGCTGCCGATATTGCGCAATTGAAAATAGCAGACTTTGCAGATGTAACTAACATGTTTATCCATAGTCAGTTCATTGTCTAAGTATACACCAAGATCCTTTACGACAGTTGACAGCTTTATTTGACTATTTCCAGCTGTGATGTCACATAGGTCAGTCTTAGCACGTCGGTTTGCTGGCCCGACTAACAGAGCTTCGGTCTTTTCATCGTTAAGTTTCAGCATGTTTGTAGTCATCCACTCTTTAATGTCTATATAACACATATTGAGCTGACTTGTTGCTAAGCGTGCAGTACATGTTGAAGGTTCAAAACTAATGACAAGCTGTGTGTCATCAGCATAGAAGTGACGCATAATGTTGTGCTGATCAATAACCGATCCAAGTGGTTGTGTGTAGAGTGTAAATAACACCGGACCTAGAATAGACCCCTGAGGCACACCACACACGAGGTTGACTGGTTCTGAAAGTGTGCCGTTAATATATACAGACTGGTGTCTATCGGATAAATATGAGTGAAACCAGTTCCAGACAGTGCCTTGTAAACCAAATACACTACTCAATTGTGACATAAGTAAATGATGGTCTATCGTATCAAATGCGGCACTGAGGTCAAGGAGTAGCAACAATGACACATT
Source organism: Chaetoderma sp. LZ-2023a (assembly GCA_034401795.1). Lineage (NCBI taxonomy): Eukaryota > Metazoa > Mollusca > Caudofoveata > Chaetodermatida > Chaetodermatidae > Chaetoderma > Chaetoderma sp. LZ-2023a. Next base: position 8,693,466 of record CM067365.1, read on the forward strand.
ACCTCTGTCTACCGCCTCTCGAATATTATTGAGGACGCATAATAGAGCAGTCTCCGTGCTATGACGCTGACGGTACGCTGACTGAAACGGTTCATATAACGCATTGTCACTTACATGAGCTGATAGTCTTTTGAACACCGCCTTCTCGATTAGCTTAGACATAAAAGGCAGGTTCGAGACAGGTCTATAGTTTTTTAGAGTATCTTCGTCTAGGCCAGACTTCTTCAACAGTGGTTTGACAACTGCCCGCTTAAATGTCATTGGCATGAGGCCAGATTCTAAGCTGGAATTAACCAGCATAGTTATTGTTGGGAGCAAGATGTCAATGTTTTCAAGCACGATTTTCGTAGGAATGGGATCGAGAGTACAAAATGTTGGTTTTAATTCCTTTAAAAGAGCCATTATATCGCTTTCAGAAAATGAAATGAAATTGTCAAAAGTTTTATGAGCGAACATGGTTTGATTGGAGAGAAACGCAGCTGAATCATTTGACTGTTGCAATTGTGTACGGATATCCTCGATCTTGTCATGAAAGAAGTCAGAAAATGAGCGGGCGATCATTGTAGGATCATCACCATGTGGTAGAGAACAATCTCTTTTCTTACCCAATAAGGCAAACATTGTATTATACAATTCCTTAGGGTTAGACTTGCTTTCTAGAATCTTATCATTAAAAAAGGATTGTTTAGCACTCGCAACAGTCTTAGTGACGATGTTTCTCGCATCAACATAAATCTGACGATGTACTTCTAGATTTGATTTCCTCCATCGTCTCTCCGCCTTTCGTCTGTTTGATTTGGCTATTGCAACCTCGGGTGTAAAAAGCCAATGCGACTGTTGTCTCTGAGGAATTGTTTTTAACTTCTCAGGAGCATGCACGTCTAGAAGACGTACTAGTTCTGTGTTATAAAGGTTAGCAAGACGTTCACAGTCAGGTGGTGGCATATACACAGATGCTCATTTGCTACACGTCAAATATCCATATAAATACAGATGCTCATGGGTCATCATTACGTGGTCACATTCCTAACCCTTTAATCCACAAATTTCTTCAAGAAAAATTCAATTTTCTCATAGAAAATGTCCATTTGCAGACCAAGAGAAGACTATTTTTGAAAATGTACTATTGGAATGACTGGCTATCAATTTGTCTTGACATTGCGCCAGCAAACACCCACCACCAAGCACCTACACCACCCAGCACCACAAACACCAGTGAAATTTACATATAAATATATCCTTTTGGTTACACAATAGTGAGCCGTTATATCAAGTTATTTACTATATAATCTTAGTCAAATCTACCCTAAGCAACCACCTCATGGTACAGCATTACATGATCGCTATAGACTGGTGATCTCTTATCATCTAACCCTCGAATTTCTTCAAGGAAATTTCAATTTTCCCATAGAACATGTCCATTTGCGGACCAAGGGAAGACTATTTTTGAAGATTTATCATTGGAATGACTGGCTCTACTGGCTATCCTTTTGTCTAGACATTGTGGGAAGAATTTGTGAGAGCGTGGTGTATGAAAAATGGCATATGGGTTGGATAGGGTATGCCAATGGGTGCTTAATAGAGGTTTCGCACGTGCCTAAAACAGCATGAATGATATGCATTATGAGTGCTTATGAATCCGGACTACAAAAATAATATAGCAGGCTATCCATTGTCTAGCCAGTGTGCCCGCAACCACTCACCACACATTAACAGCACCCACTACCACCACCACCACTATCACTACCACACCAACACCTACCACCCCCATAAACACCACCACCTCTACCACCACCAGCACCACCATCACCAGCACCACCGCCCACCACCTTCACCACCACCGGCACTAGCACCACTACCACCAACACCACCACTACCACCGGTACTAACACCGACCACCAACCACTAAGCACTACCACAACCACCAAAACCATCAGTACCAGCACCCACCACCAAGCATTAACCCCACACCACCACCAACAGCTGCCACCACCAGAACCCACCACCACCACCACCACCACCACCAGCCCCTATTTCCACCAACCACCAATCACCAACCCCCTGCGCCACCACCAACATCAACACCACCCACTCTGATTTGTGCATCGAGGGATGTGTGGGGACCCGGCTGGATATATAGCTACAATCATCAAATCAATACTCACATAAAGAACTAATGTTTTATTTGTATCCATATTTTTACATTGAAGAAAATATTACATAGGATAAAACATGTAGTTTCTGTTTCTGAGATCCATGATTTTCATCAGCACTGGAATCATCATCATCACCGTCAACGACAGCATCTAGATTGTTGCTTTTGTACTTCATGATCGGAAAGTATCTTTTGCAAAAATCTGAGAAGACTGCTTCATCGTATGCTTACCCCTCGGTGATAAAGTCTTCAGTTTCCAGACGAATTATTTTAATGAGCGTAGAGTTCTGCCATCTTCTTCGCTAGAGAATTATGGCTATACACCTTGTAACTAAAGCATCGGCATATACGGAAATAGACGCATTACCTACGCCATTGTGGTCTATGTTCACTTCACCATCTTTTAAGCCTGATTGTTCAGCATCTAAGACCTGCTTAATATTTTGGAATATGGCACCATTGGGTCTATGTTCACTTCACCATCCTCATCTTCTAAACCTGATTGTTCAGCGTCTATGACCTGCTTAATATTTTGGAATAAGGCGAATAGTTCCTGATTGTCTATGACTTCTTTGTCATCTTCACCTTCATCTTCACTCTCAGACTCCGTTGAGTCATCATCGGCTTCACTCTCTGACACTATTGGCTCATCATCATCACCCTTCATCTCTGTCATTTCTTCATCTTCACTATCTAGATTTTCGCCATCTTCATTGCTATGGAATCAGATCTTATGTCACGTCACGTCACGTCATTTGACCTATCAAAAGTTGAATTCCGTTCAAAACATTTATGTCTTGGCATATTGATTATAGGATAAATTTAGCAACCGTTCAAGTTACAAGTCGAGGGTCTACCTAACTACTCTGCAGTTAAAATACACATCCAACCACTTTGGGATGTTTAAACTGGAGTGAGCAAAGGGATTGAGCTTGAGCCATTTTATAGGATTATATGTACTGCGGCCACAAATCCGCACATGTGCCCCGAAAATCTGCACATGCATCCCGCAAATCTGCACATGCAGCTGCAAACCCGCACATGTGGCTGCAAATCCGCACATGCGGCCACAAATCCACACATGGGGTGCAAATCCGCACATGCGGCCGCAAATCTGCATCATACAGCCACATGCGGCTGCACATGTATGCATGCATTTTGGCGTGCATGTGTGTGTGTGTGCACGCGCGCGCGCGCGTGCGTGCGTGCGTGCGTATGTGGGTGGGTGGGTGGGTGTGTATGGGTGTGTGTGTGTGTGTGTGTGTGTGTGTGTGTGTGTGTGTGTGTGTGTGTGTGTGTGTGTGTGTGTGTGTGTGTGTCCGGGCATGTACACACACATGCTGCCGCATGTATAAATGTGTGGCCACCTGTATAAAATTATGACCGCATGTTTCCACCTTTAACCCCTACTATATTTAAAGACCACTCCTTAAATAAGATAGATAAATACTCATTATCTATACACCTGTGCAAAAGTTAAGCACCAGCAAAAACAATAGAACGTAGAAACATGATGGTACAACTAGGCTGCCATACTTTTTGTCCCCGCGTTAGCTGACATAATTCCAAGTACGAAATGCACATGCATGCATGACTTCACGCCGCTTGATGTCCGTGCGTGGCGGGAAACAGCACACGTGTTCAGTTATGTAAAAGTCCAGTTTGAGGTGTAGAACATTACATACAGATTTAGGCGACAAGATTAGGAATTTTGTGTTCATGACCGTGGTTTATTTGTACAGAGAGAATTAGCTCTTGATTGTGAACCGCTATGGCAAGACGAAGGTTAAGTGATCGTGTGAAATGGCAAATCATAGGCATGCATACCACTGGTATGTCATGCAGAGAGATTGGCAGACAGCTGAACATTAACCATACTGTAATCAGTCGTTTGATTGCAAAACATGGGCAAACTAACGAGGTGAAGGACAGGCCTAGATCTGGAAGACCGAAGAAGACTACTGCCCGTGATGATCGAGCCCTAGTACGCCTTGTTAGGAGATCTCCATTCACCAACAGCAGAGTGCTCATCCAGCAATGGGAAACGCGCAATAGAGTGTCAATGTCTACCGTCAAAAGGAGACTGTATGCTGCTGGCATGAAAGCTAGGAGACCTGTCAGACGTCCTCTCCTCACTGCACACCACAAAGAGGAGCGTCTGAGGTGGTGCAACGAAAGAAGACACTGGAACATGAGATCCTGGGTACACTGGTCCGATGAAAGTCGGTTCCTGCTTCATGCCACAGATGGTCGAACTCGTGTATGGAGGTCCAGACGCACGGCGTACGACCAACGTAACATCATGGAAGAAGTTCCATTTGGTGGAGGTTCCGTTATGATATGGGGGTGCATCTCATTTGATTGTAAGCTGGATCTGTTGACTGTACCTGGAACACTAAATGGACAAAGATATCAAGATTCCATACTGGATAGAGTTGTGGTCCCTCATTTTGTAAATCATGCACCTGGAACCCACCCTATATTCATGGATGACAACGCCCGACCACATCGTGCTAGAGCTGTGCATGAATACCTCCGCCAGAATGCCATCGAAACCCTACCATGGCCAGCAAGGAGCCCTGACATGAACCCTATTGAGCATATCTGGGACATTCTGGGAAACATGGTGAGAAGGAGGGATCCTCCTGTGCAGAACCTACAGGAATTAACAGACGCACTCCATCTTGAATGGCAACGAATGCCACAATGGCGTATCAGTCGGTTGGTGACCAGCATGAGACGTCGTGTCCAGGCCGTCATCCAGGCATAAGGTGGATATACCCGGTATTAATAATGACAGTCTCAAACTCGTGCACAGATGTTAAACTTCGTTTTCAGACACCATTAATGACAATCTAGCCACGTGTGTCAACTGTAGGGCAATAGTTGTCAGTTGTGTCAACGTAACCATATTCAGGCCTCGTTTTCAAGTTCAAACAAAAACATACAGTGTTTCCCCACCATCATAATCAGCATTCCTCTAGTTGCATTATTACCTCTTGCACTAAGATGGATGGGTACATAAATGTTTATGCTATTGCTTTCTTCATAGCACATGAATATACCCTCGCATGTGCGTAAAAATAGGGTGGTGCTTAACTTTTGCACAGGTGTATATATAAGATTATACATACAACATCATTCACTGACCTTTTTGAAAACTTTGAAAATTTAATGATTAAATGACTGCGAGACCATTCCCCTCCACCAACCCCCTCCCCCCACACCCCCACCAAAACTCCCACTCCCAACCCCCACCCCACCAACCCCCACCTCATCCCCACCCCAGCCCACCCACAAACATCTCAGGTGGGGATTTAAGGTGCCAGACACCCACCACCAAACACAAGGTGGAATTTAAGGCAGGACACTACCTCACTCCCTCGCTCCCCCCCCCCCCAACCCCACCCCACCGCTCCCACCAGTGGGATTATGCCAGTTAACTGTAGCACGGATCGACCTGTCAGGTACGAACTGGCCCAGTTCATCTGGGTACGGAACGGACAGACGCGGGACAATCTAAACTCGCCCCTGGGTAGGACGATAAGCATGATAAAGTCATGTAAGAGACGCTCAGCATGAGAGTCCATGAGATCGCCTATCATGCACGCACGGGCATAAGAGATAGCCTACCAATGCGCATTAGTATGTGGAGAGAACGGCATCTTATAAATATTCGGGTCTGTATTCGCAATTCCTTTAAAAACATGCCCGCCTCGTTGTTCTTGGTGAGAATCATTACCAGAATTTAACGAGGATTCTAAAACTTTTTGCAGAATTAAAATGGGTCCAGGAATGGCTGCGATATCGGACATTTAATATCCAATATTTTGAGCTCCCAACCAAAATAATGACGCCGTAGCGAATATACACACGGTAGGATGAAGTCCGACAGATCACGTGGTCACATAACCCTACCTAGTTATTGCGCGTTCGCTGATTGGTTGAAACGGCCAAATCATGATGTCACCAATTAGCGTAAAAGGAGTACAGAAATTTAATCTTCTGGAGAGAGACGTTGGGTGGTGTGGCTGCCAGAGAATACCGAGACACAAAAGTGCCGCTTACTGTAATATCATTGGTAGTATATAACCCAAACAGTGCCTATTGGTTTTCTCATCTCTGGAGCACACCCACTGCAGACGATATCACCGGGGGGGGGGGGGGGGGGGCGTCAAATATCTAAATCAAAAAGACGGTTTCCCCACGAACAATACTTCAGAGTGACCTTCCATGCGGTGTGGCCTTTCGGACATAATGTAACACCCTAAAGACAGTTTGTAGGATGGTGGTGTTTTCCGATATCTCACCAGATCTGCCATACCACGCCTAAATAGTGGTAGAACTAACTCCGCACATGTCTCCTAAATAGTGGTAGGCCTACCTCCGAACATGTCTCGTGCATGTGTTCGTACGTGACTATCTACTAGCCATCCGCATAAGTTCTTCTTCACTGTTCATGAGCATGAGTGGCATTGGATAGATCATCTGCGGATATTCACCAAGCAGCGACTTCAGTATTGAGCCAACTCGCGCCTCAAATATGTGACGCTTCAACTACAGTGACATTTGGACAATTTGTGTACCAATGACTAATAGGTACTCGTAACCATTATACTGTATAATTCTTATTAGGTACCGAATACATGTAGGTACCGTAAGGTAGTCTGAGACATTATTTTTATAGTTTATATATTTTATTGTATATATTTATTTTCATTTATGTGCTGGTGATTAATAGGCACCACAAGGTCGTGTGACCATATATTTTTAACTGTGCTCTATTAGTTAGTAATACGGCAGTAGCCATCCAAGTTCCATCTTTTTGCTTAGTTATTATATTGCATAAAATACTTGGACCACACTCCACTTAGGTTACATTATACAGCACTAACAAACACGCCGTCTTATTCCCCTTCACCACCATTTTTTTTGCTACGGGCGCACGCTGTTCATGTTCTCATTGAGCGAACATGACATGCGGCCGCTAAATCTAACTATGATAACTCGGTAGAATTGGTTTTCAAGGTAGCTAGGGATGACTACTCTTTAGGAGACATTTGTGTAAGCCTCTTTTCCGGAAGCTGTGGATAAGTTATACACCGCGCACTGGCAAGTTTGTATAAATTGGCCATCCACCATATGGTTTCCTAAATTGATAATATAATATTAGTGGTTGTCTCTTCCTACGCTCTTCCAGCCTCAGGACCTATTAATTGTTTAGACTCCCTCCGACACACTGGTTAGAACTGACTTTAGAAACTATTGGGGTTTCTGAGTGGTTAGAATCAAAGTGTCGATGACTGCACACGCACGCACGCACGCACGCACTCACGCACGCACGCACGCACGCACTCACGCACGCACGCACGCACGCACGCACGCACGCACGCACACACGCACGCACGCACGCACACACCCTCTGTATCTTCGGATACTGGTTAGCTTAGTCTTCATGCCAAGGTAGGAATCATTGCAAAAATATATTTATGTTAGTCTGGCCCAGCAGTGCATTCTTTGGGCAATTCTCCTTAATCCTATATCAGATAAACCTTATCTCCAGGGACCGGATCTCACATGATCTGCTCTAGACACGCTAGGTGATGGATAAAGACACAGATCGCCATCTAACTCTATGGTGACTGGGTGCGGACTTCGAGCCCTCCATGCCTTCATAGGAAGGAAGTCTGTCTCTTTCTCCCCACTGTAAATAGATATATAGTTTCTAAATATGCTTATGTAATGTAACTTGTTCCCGTGTTGTTATTTGTGGTCATGATGTGGTATGTGACAGGATCATTATTTGATTCTGTAGCTGCCACCAGATGTCATGTTTTATGCTGTCCGTCCAAGGGGGATGCTCTGTGGTGGTGATCATAGCGGACACCGAGCATTCTCGCCAGGCAGACCTGTATGTTAAAGATAAGCTAAACACATAGCCACTTGCGGTCTAAACTTGATATTTGTAGACCTGAAAACTTACTGTTAAGATAGGTCCTAGCAAGAAGTCCCACACAAATAAAGCAGCAACTACTAAATAATATCTTTAACCCACATAATGTGACGGTGTTGAATTCTATGGAAATTACCAACCCAACCTTCACGTAAATCAGCGTGCATCCCAATAACTTTTAATTACACTAGGTTGAATCATTTTTAGCATAGTTTGAATAAGAGAGTGGCCCTTTTTCCCATCTCTCCTCCTCCACTTCGGCATTGTAGGCATTTTCCTGTGATGGAGGCCCACTCAAGGAACTTTCCTCTCGCAAGCACAAAAGCTTGGCCGGCCTGAGACTAATTTAGTTTATTTTAAACCTGCTAAAGTAGCCATGCTTGGATCCTCCTTTGCAGGAATACCTCACAGATTATACCGATCAGAGATCGGTGATGTACCTCTACCGAGTATGTAATCAAACAAACCCCATACGATCTTACATACTTATTAATCTCCATTAGTAGCCAACGAGTACCAATTTTAGCTCTAATAATATTCAATAATGTCTCTAATCTAAGTTTAATATGGACCGACATACCAGTGATACCAACAGCCAGGATGATATGGTGTGGTTCAGCTTCCACGACGATGGTCGCACGGCTCCACTGGAACGTGAACGTTCCACCAACTCTAGAGGTCAGTCTGTGTACGATCCGCAGAAACCTGAATCCCAATCCCTTACCCCAAGATTAGCTAGCCAGTCTCTGCGATCCGATGCATTATGTACCTGCAGTGCCGAGGAATATGAGAGATTTACGGAGCAGCGCGCACCCCCGGAGGCTACATAACACCAGATTCTATGATTGTTAAAAAACAATTAATCGTTTTCACAACACAACAATAGACATGTCAAAATTGACACCAGAACAATATCAGCACACGGGAAAACAATAGCACACATACGCACACACAAAATACTCGATTTTCATTGGTCGAGTGGGTGTGACATCATCACATTTGCATAACAATAGCCCTTATATTCCCACACCAGAACAATATGCGTATAATCCCACACGAAAACAATGGCGCTCATGTCCCCCCCCCCCCACATCACTACTCACTCTGGTGTATGCCAAGAGAGTAAATAATACCCGCTACAGCTGGTCATATAACCAGTGTGGTTACCTGTGAAATCAATGTAAATACTGTAGCAACCTACTCCAACTAAACTACGTGATGCAATTTTAGACAGAAAATGCAGCTGGAAACGTGAATTGGAAGACGAATTTGCCAGCCGAGTTTGTACAAAATTTACTCAAAGATATGACCACGATCTAAATTGACCCACATAATCTAGGCAAAATTACCATTGCAGAGGGTGTTGATAAATTCACCAAAGCAATAAAAACGGCAGCTGATAAACAATTCCTAATTATTAAATATCGCGATAACGCATTAAGTAATAGACACTGGTCAGTTTTCTCGTATTCAGTAGAATGTGAGGAAAAGTGAACACAGGTTTTTTTCGTGCACTTAATAGGATCCGCACTTAATAGGTACCGGGAAGAAAATTTGAAATGTCACGGATTAACATGATAAAATCAAGAAGCGACTTCAAATGGTCTGTTAAAGTGAACACTGTAAAACAATCTGAAATTGTAACCAAGAACCTAGTACAGTACAAAGATAGTAAACAATATTGGAAAATCCGGTAAGAAGATTAGTAAAATAAACATAGATCTCGATGATTTCGTCGACTTTTTCGAACAGGTAAATAATCCTACTGGCGATTTCTACCAAGCGGAGGCTGATATAATTAACTACGTACAGGAAGAACTAACGACGAGCAACATTAGTACCGCTGACGAGTTAAACACGACGATAACCGATACCGAGATTAGAAAGGCAGTAAGTCAATTAAACAATTGTAAGATCACCGGATCTGATATACTGATAAACGAAATTGTCAAAAATGCTATAAACGAACTTTTGCCTTTTAAAAATGTATTATTCAACAGTATTTTTAGTAGCAGATATATTTCCCAAAATATGGTCGGAAGGCATTTTAGTCCCTCTGTACACAAATGGAAATACCTTGGATGTTAAGAACTACAGAGGGATAACGCTGTTAAGTACACTGGGTAAATTTTTTTTGCAAAAATTCTGAACAATAGGTTAAATACAAGGGCGGAAATAAACGGTAAATACGTAGAAGTGCCGGTAGGTGTGCGCAAATTTGCCATACGAGTTATCTTCCTCTAGTTCGTACTTGCGCCATCTCGCTGAGAAACCTGTGTGTGTGTGTGTGTGTGTGTGTGTGTTGTAATATTTAAGGCGTTTATATGCTAGTTCCCAATGCTAGGGTCGAGACTCACCCCTGGCCTTTATGGTTTCTGTTGAATTCTTGTGAATTCTTGTGACGTCGGTTTGTGCATTAGCTTGTGTCTCTCTGTGTGTGTGTGTTGATCGTTGTCTCTCGATTTTGTCTCATGTTGCTGTTCTTGTCCATGGCTTTTCTGTTGCTCCTCATGCTTGGGCGTGGGTGATGGGGTTGGCCTAACCTGGACCTAACGGGGGTGGGGAAGGGATGGGGGTAGGTACTGGGTCGGGGGGGGGAGTAGGTGCGTACGGTCTTATGACCTGATGTACCCAAGGTTGGGGTGTGGGGTCTTTCGGGTCCTGGGACCCATTTGCTCTTCTGGCCATCTACCGAGCAGGCACCAGCACGCACTTGTTTGATTTTGATTGATTAGCTGAGAAACCTAAGTGGCGCTGCCATTTTCTCCGCAGCTGACCATTTGACCGTGAACAACGCAGACACGTGAATCTTCGCACTTTCAGCGGTATTTTTTGTTTTCCGCCATACTGTCAAAGCTGTCCGATATGTGGTCTCTATCAGTTCTACCCGTTGAAATAAAGCATACATCGCTACCACGACTAGGTCTACTTATATCGCTACTTTAGAGTGTTAATACACTCTTTTCTCATCTCAGCTTTATCGATTTGGCATTTCCTATAATATATCGTCCTTTCCGAAAAAGGGAGTATACCTTGGAAATCTAAATTTCGAAATAAACGCTAGAAAACTGTTGAATATTTTAAAAGTAATTTGACAGGAAGCTGCTCCCGCTAGCGACAGCAACAGCTTCCAGTCAAAATAGTGTTAAATATTCAGCATACTGTTTCTTACATCATTTTAAATGCACATACAATTATTTAAAGTAGATTAAGAATATTTTAACCTACAAATTTTAGCATTTAAAGAATTTTATATACTTTTATACGATGTAAGAAATAGTACGGTGATGTTTTTAAAACTATTTTGACTGGAAGCCGTTGGTGACTTAGTTTGCTGAGCATTTTGATAGAGAGTTGACTGAAAGACAGCGATTCCGAAGAAAATAACGACTTTCAGTCAAATTCATATTTAAATGTACATATTTTTTATTTTTATGTATAGCCAAAAAGTCACCGTCATGTAGAATGGAATAGATTGATCAGGTTTGAAGGCACATCCAATTAAAATGTCTGTTCTAATTAACCCTTAAACTGGGCCGACCTAATCATATTTTCAGCTATAGCGTGCCAGCACGCGAATCTCGGGCTACTGGTTATTTATACATGTATTTACATCACACAGTTATATGATGCTTATTGATGATTATGATGATGATTATGATGATGATGCATTCCCAACAATGAACTATACGAGCTCTACCCGGTGTACCACAACGGCATACATTATTTTCACACCTTTCCAGTTTGGGCCGATTTCCTATGTCGCTAGTGCTAGCTATGCAACCATGTATTAGTAGGCCTACGACCTGGGCTAGGACGATAAACGTCTAACCATTTTCAATCTTGCTATCTCAGTATCTCATATTGGGGTAACAAGTGAAATATTTTAAATTCAATTCTACTATTAGTTCTTACTTTCACTGCAATCGGCAGCTTAAAACAAAATTAGAATCAAAATATTCAGCAACTATATTTCTACATCGGAAATAATGTAAAGTACGATATTTGCAGGATAAAATGGTTAGTTCTTTTCTTTTCTTTTCCATTCAAGCATGGCCGCTAAGAATCATTCGTGTCCTAACCTAGAAAGACATTGTCTGTATTAGCTAATTTATATTACGAAATCACTGGTCAGGTTAAATGTAAAGGCAATAAGAGTTACCCTATTCATGCCCTCCAAAGGTAAGCTGCCACAACTTGAAGAAGCACTACAAACCATCAAATGCTTTCGGATAGTATTGCAGTGGATCCCCTCACACTGTGGAGTCCAAGGAAATGAGGAAGCAGACAAGATGGCAAAGGTGGGTGCAGAAGAGAATCAGACAGAAAACATGGTTACCCATACAGAGATGAAGACTATCATCAAGTCACTCTATAGAACACCTCAATCAGAAGATGCCTACCATCATCTCTCGAGGCCAGAGCAAGTGACCATTTTTCGTCTCAGAACTGGACACAACAGACTAAACCAACACATGTACAGGCGGTTCCACCTTACGACATCGCCCGCTTGTCCTTGTGGAGAAGCGAAACAGACCACAGAGCACATACTTCAATGTTGCAGTACGTATCAGCTGCTGAGAGAAGAGATCTGGCCTTTGTCAACCTCTTTTCTTGAAAAGCTGTATGGGCATGTGGAAGAACTGCAGAAAACCACAGATTTCATCTTGAGAACGGCTCTCCAAGTGTGATACCAGCGATCGAAAAGAAGAAGAAGACGCCCTCCCCATCTCTTAATGATGTAGATAGAAGGCCCCTCGTGTTGCGCATAGGATAGAGACTGATTTATAATGGATCCACATTAGAGGGCCACACGTCGGTAGCGCTTTGGGATAGGTGGTCATAAGCAATTTTGTGGACACCAAAACATTCACTGCAAATAGTAATTTTGTATTATTCCGCATGGTGTCCATACTGAACTCACTTTTATGTTCCATAATGTTCCCGTTATGGTTATAGACAGGCAAAATTAGGCATTGATATTCACCACGTCCAAACTCATTGATAAACGGATTTGTTTTATCAGCAGATTTGAATGTCGGACACTAAACTATGATATTACGTCAACATGACTTGCCATTTTAACAATCCATTTGTCTGCCCATCTTCCTTTCTTTCCAGCTTCCCCTTCATTCATTCATTCATTTATTCGTTCACGCGCCTGTCCTTCCTAAAATACGTCCGTCCATCCGTTAGTCCATCCGTCTGTCCGTCCGTCCATCCATTCGTTAGTTCATTCGTTCGTTCACTCGTTCATTCGTTCATTCATTCATTAATTCATCCACCCATACATCCATCCAAGCCCATCCACCCACCCAGCCACCCATTCATTCATTTGCTGATTTATGTATTTATTTCCACCACTCCACCAAACACGTTCATCGACTCCCAATCCAAACACTGGTGTGTCGGAGTGTCGTAAAGCCTGTGAATCAGTAGCGACTTTAATTGTCGGTGTGGTCAAGAATTCACCACAGCGTGACGCCCTTTCGCCCCTGTCTACCAGATTGCTGTTTCCAACAAATATCTTTGATTTGAATATGATTTCAAACGTTCAAATGCAAAAGGAAGTAACAAAGAATTAGCACAAAAATATAATCTTTACAGATTCGTAATTCTGGTTATCCATACTTTCTAACACCTAGTGTTATAAATTTTAGATCGTGTGTTAAAGGTTCTAAATTCATGTTCAAAGTAGACAGATGCTCACATTTTCCTAGAATATTTGTGGATTTACCATATATTCCTATTGGAGGGAATATCATCTGCATATAATATAAAAAGGAAGTAACTTCTAACATATGTAGATTATTATAATGTACATCAATAGATCGCTAATAAAATTTCCCTTCTGGGCATATGTGTTATTTTACAAAGATATAAATAGAATAGGAAAATAAGGATACTACGAACGTCTCCTCTTTGTTATGTAGTAGATTTCTGACCAAAATAGCCAAGAAATCCTGCGCATGTGTACTTGACTTCCGCCGTGATTGTTGGTCATGCAAAGGTCATGGTTTTCAGACGTGGGTGTGGGGGGTAGACTCGGGGATGGGGATAATTGGTACCTTGTGGGGGTAGACTCGGGGATGGGGATAATTGGTACCTTAACGGATCGGATTTCGAAATAGTGAAACATTTCAAATATTTAAGGAATTTTATTTAGTACCACAGGTTCCTTTATGGAGGCTCAGAGAACTTTAGAGGATCAAGGGCAAAAGGCTGTAGTTTCATTGTCACAATCATGTAACAAGTTTGTATGGTTAAAGCCATATTATTACTGTAAACTGTTTGACAAACTGGTGACACCAATATTATCTTAAGGTATGAGGATTCCACCAAAGCTATGAAGTCGAATGTTTTGTAAACAGATTTGAAAAATTAAGCAAAGTACCCCAAATTGTATTATATATGGGGAGTTGTGGGGTGCCTCTGTCCCTGATGAGAGAAGTAAGAATTTTAAAATATTGGTTCAAGATTCTGGAACCTGACGATCACAAATTAGTAAAATGTCTGTGTAAAGCAATGTATAATGACTGGTTTAATGATAATTACTGTAATAACTGGGTCAGAAAACTGTGAGATTTGTTATGTACTCGCTGATTTAATTATGTATGGGAGACACAAGGCGAGAATGTCGATAGGGTGCATTTTATTTTTCTGTACAAGCAGATGGCTATGGATAATCAGAAAATGTAGGTTATATAAACATATTTCGCCGGATTTATCATATAAACATTATTTAGTCAACGTTGAAATTGCCAAACACAGACATACATTGTGCCAGCTTCGAATGGGTTCGCATAAATTACACATAGAAACGGGTCGATGTCATAAGCCTTTAGCAACACCGTTGATTGAGTTAATATGTTTCCCATGCGACGATCTGGAAGACGAGTACCATTCTATTTTAGTTTGCCACTATTTCAAGAATACCGAAAGAAAAGTATAAAATCCTACTAATTGCAACATCCAAGTGTTTATAAATTGACCAAATTATTGAACTCCACAGATCATCAGGTTCTGAAGGGGCTCGCAGCATTTACTTACAATGCATTTTTAAGCAGGCTGAACTTGTAGAACGAATGCTTCCTCAGCAAGACACTTTAGTCTCCCTAAATTATATACACAATTGTGCTCGGGTAGGTTGATTGGGCAATTTGGTGAAAATCTGAGCTTTTACGAAGAAGTCATCGGAAACTGTCAATACACATCTCTGCATTTGCCTCACTTTGCTAAAAGAATTATATGGTCATAGACCCACAGATAGGTTCACAATGAAGGTGGTTTGGTCAATATCCTATTATACGGAATCTGAGGGACCCATGTTTCGGGTGAGCATTAGGCCATTTGTTTTATCTTTCTGCCTAGAAAATTTTAGCATGTTTAACTCTACGAATTGTATTGCATAGTATTATTCATCTCATAGGTAATATGTTATATATTGGTGACAACTGTAGAAATAATATGCTCAAGCCATGTTTTAGCTGTGTGAGCCCGCCTTTACAAAAGTTATTTGTGAATATAACGCTAAAGAGAATTTCACTGTATTGGTTATTAAATTAGGTATCTAGATAATTGTATAGCATACTAATTTAATTGTCAATATGTATAACGTATACATGTACACTCAAGGGCCTATGGGTTATAGTGAAAATAAATCAATCAATCAACCATATAATCTCAGTTCTATTCGCGCTAAACTGATTGGCTACTACTTCCTACAGGCAAAATTCTGTCTAATCCTAAAAACAATTTGACTAAAAGCCGTTGCTTCCAGAGACAGGATCTAAGGTAAGTTACACGAAATTAAAAATATTCAGTAGGCATCATGTTGCAACCTTGGACAGCAGCAGGTATTTTGAAATCATTTTTACCGAAACTCGTTGCTTCCCCCAGAAACACTGCCTTTCAAATATAATGTTTTCAAAAGGATCAATAGTGAACTAACAGTAGCGAGTTAATCGCTCTATATCGGCGCCTATAGCGAATATTATTCATACCGATTACTAAACTATGTTCAGGTTTGCTTTTGTTGTATTCAAGTACGCGGTATACCTGCACACACAGTTGACACACGGCGGAGTGCGAAGCACCAGTTACGTCACTAATTGGTTCCGAGTTAAGCGCCCCTAGATTTAGCAAATGCTTTTTCTCAAATAATCCCAATTCATTTCCATTTTTACCGGTGGTATTTTATTTAATATTGTGTGAAATTACCAATAAACATCATTTGTTATTTCCCTTTTCCCTTCCTTTAATTTGTTCCAGATAAAAAGGTAATTAACCCGCTTAACGCAAGAAACCAATTATAACAAATTATAAGTGTTGTATGAAATACTACGTAGACTATGTGAAGCCAATGGACCATTACAGTTTATCCATCCGTCATATGACGTCATAATCAACTACGTGACGAGTAGGATGACGTCATATTCAATTACAGCATGGATGACTCGATGTAGTCCGTTTTAATAATCTGACACGTTGACGAATTGTATGTCTTTACTATTTAATAAACATGCGGTTGAATAATTTGAAACTAATTTAATTGGACGCTGTTGCTGCAGCAACAGCACTCAGTAAAATTAGTTTCAAAATATTCAACGGCTTACCTGTATAGTGGTCTGGCAATTAGTTAGGAAATTCAGGGATCGATCAACATAGCTTGATTAGGGAGGTGTGGGTGGAGGTTAGTTAGAGATGGGCGGGGCATAGCTAAAACTGGAAAGGTTCATTGCCCTAGGGAGCAACAGATGCCAACCAAATTGAAATAGTCGACAGGTTACCTATTTGTTTGCTGAGAAATACTATATTATGGGCCCAGTCTAAACAGGGTCGAGTACGATTTGATGAGTGCTGTCCAGGGATGGGCCACGCATCATTAGTTATAACTACTATTGGCTTATTAGTTAAAACGACTGTCATTTATCATAAATCTACGTATTTTATTGGCTGATCAACTAAATTGGTTTTGGATACTTATAATTATTTGTCGGTTTGGAGCATATAATAAATAAGCTATTGAAATCTAAAAATTAGTATTGCGGGTACAGTTTTAGCAAAAACAACTCGAACAGAATTTGACACTTTTAAACACTGCTTAGAGAATGAAGAGCTTGTTAGCATTCGGCGTCGTTGCTATCGTTCTCGTTGTCATTGGACACCAAGGTAATTTAATTAGATTTAAGTAATTAACTGATATAAATTATTGATTGTCATTTGGTAGCCATTGGCACCCCAGCATTAACACGCCAGCGCAGAGAGCCTTGGAATTCGCTTTACTCGGAGCCATCAAATACAAAGCCAGGAGAGGACGTCATTGCATTAATCTGCTAAGCATGCTATGAGGTGACATCAAGAAAACAGGACTCGGTTGTATCAAGTCAAGAATGGACCTGAGGAAGCGAAGGATTTCGGTGGAGGGCAAGATACAGTGGGCAAAAGCGTAAAAGGGCTGATTGCAGCTGTATGATGTTTCTACTACTACAGCCGCAAAATACAGTAATCATATGTATTGACATTGAACAGGGTAACTAACCAAGTTACTAGCTTCATAGAATCTGCCTAGATATGAGTATTGACATCATATACTTTGCACTAATGCGGATTATTTTGAGAGTAATTTGTTTATAGGTTTTTGCTCCATATGTTATCTGGAAGTTATTGGTTTGATTGGCGTATATCGAGTCCCTGATACCAGGTCTCATTAACGCCATTCTAGGCTGGTTTTATTTCATCCTATTATTGGTAGCTTCCCCAGTTTTTACACTGGTACCGATTTATACTCCTGGTGGAGAGGCAACGAGAATTGAAGGAGATTGCTTATGTTTCCAACGATCGCCATGCAGTTGGCCGAACAGAGACGCGATCCAGGGGTCGCCTGTTTCACAACTCTGCTCGTAACAAGCTGAGCTACCGCCGCCTAATAAGCTATCTGGGCAGTAGGCTCAATATTTTAATTACAAATCTAAATTTTAAAAAGTGGTTCAATTGAAAACGGAATTATATAGGATTTTCAGAATTCCTTGTGAGGCTTTGTCGACCGCTGGAATTACGGATTTAGCACATTATATCGTTATTATGGCGTGCTCGAATCTGTCTCTGACGTCATAATCAAACACGTGACATACCAACCGACGTCACCATCAAAATGACGCAGCTCAGTGACGAAAATCGAACGAAGTGTGTGGCTTTAAGATGAATTTACAATTTATTACAGATTCTGTTGCATATTTTGAAACAAATTCTACTGGGAGCTGTTGCTGCCATATGCAGTAAAAGCACCCAAGTCAAATTAATTTCAAAATATTCAACAGCTTGTCTGCATAGTTACCTTGAAATTTATATTCTGGGATTTTTAGGTTTTAAAGTTTCAAATATGTTCTAACAGGCGTAAAAGTTGGGCAAAGTTTAGTTGTTAAGGGTTGGGGCAAATATCAACATAAATAATAAATTTGATTGCATTTATGCCATTATATTATAATAGTTGTCCGCCAGGCAATATATATATAGGATCTGGAATGAGGTCGCATTTCATATCACTATTTTCAACTGAGTCAAAAATTATCACACTTCACGAGCTTTAGCGATTGCAATGTGATAATTTTCGAGGAGGTTGATAATAGTGATATGAAATGGGACGGCGTTTGAGATTCTATGTATCATATAAAGTCATATTTTGATAAATTGTCCAATAAAGTCGATTCCTGAAACCCGTTTGAACACACGATTTTGCGCTGATCGTTTGCGTCGTCGTGACGCATCATTTGTTAAGAGGATAATTAATGCACCACAAAAATAATGACAAACTAAGCATCGTTATTTCGGATTTGAAATTACTTTTGATCCAACGTTTAAAATTTCTGCGTCTATCATGCAAACGTACACACGTATTTCAACAGTAGGTAGTATATATTAGACAATTTGAATCAACAACATAACGTATCCCGTCTTATTTACGTTTTCGCCATCGTCGTTGCTAGGAAATATTCGCTGTGTCACTGGGAATATTGGATTATTATACGTTATCTAACCAAATAAAATGTTTTACGCATTATCTAACCAATTAAAAATTTTCGTCAAATATTACACGTGTGTTAAGATTGAGAAATATGGAACGGATTGAAAGACGTGTTTATATGATAAATTCTAATCGTGTGCACCCAGGAGCCAATAATGCCATATTGAGAAAATAAATCTACTTATATAAATCTATCAACAGCGGCAGCAGGGAGACCCGTGTGGTCATGTTCCGGCGGTTGGACGGTGCTTGGTCCAAGGTGTCGCATACAGATGGGTCTAGTGTGTTCAGACTGCTCTACCCAAAGAAGCTTGGTTATGGCGTGTAAAGGGATTGGCGCTCGTTACCGCGGTGGATATTGCTGGACGAGGGCGCGGAAGGAGGCACCGGGTAAGTAACTTTTACATGGTAATAAAACTCTCAATTCAATTCAATTCAATTCAATTTATTGCTCCCAGACTTTATACAACGTGTGTGGGGAGCATATTTACATTCATATAGATATATTCTAGTGGTAAACAAGGGTACAAGTTTATAGCAGGTTTTTATTGTTTCAACAGAAACAGTACTACTGCTAGTAGTAGTAGTAGTAGTAGTAGTAGTAGTAGTAGTAGTAGTAGTAGTAGTAGTAGTAGTAGTAGTAGTAGTAGTAGTAGTAGTAGTAGTAGTAGCAGTAGTGGTGGTGGTAGTAGTAGTAGTAGTAGTAGTAGTAGTAGTAGTAGTAGTAGTAGTAGTAGTAGTAGTAGTAGTAGTAGTAGTAGTAGTAGTAGCAGGAGTCATCATCGTCGTCGTCGTCGTCGTCGTCGTCGTCGTCATTATTGTTGTTCTTCAGTACTAGGTCAGGGATAAATACACATTTTAGAGTGTCATAACTATTGTGACTAGTATCTCTGATCTCATTGTATAGCACACCTCGGCATACAAAATGAGAACAATTATTCTATTTCTGCCCAAAGTGCGCTATAACCTTTGCAGCAAATTGGCATAGTTTTCTTTGCAATGCCAAGTTAGGAGTCGACAATAGCTTTTCAAATCTATAGTAGTTTGGTGGTGTAGAGTAATAAACAGGTGTGAATAATTTACAGGATTCTTCAAAGAATGGACATAGAAACAAGTAATGGTATTCGTCACCAATATCATTATTATTGCATAATGGACATGTTCTGTTGATTTTTGCTATTCCTGCCCAGCAGTCTGTTTCAATTGGTAAGCGGTGATTGGCAGTCCTAAGTTTCGTAAGGGTTCTTCTACTGGCTTCATTTAATTTTAATAAATATGGCTCTAAACAGATTTTCAATTTAAATATTCTATATGTTTCGCCCCCAGATAAATTACTTAATGATTCTTGTCATGTTTGTTTGAACTGATCGATGATTCATTGCTTTATATTATGTATTGTACTTCTTTCCTCCATTGATTTGTTGTGAGATCCACAAGTAACTGTACCCTGCGTTATTTAAGATTGATTCGACATACTTAACCCATTTGTATTGAACCCCTCCTCATTGTACTGTTTATGCATATATTTGTATATTTGATGTGATAATTTATCATGTTTACCGGTTAGAAGTCCTGCCCAGAAATTTAACATTCTGCATTGTACGTTTATTTGTACAGGATACCTTCCCAGTTCACCATAGACCATTGCAGATGGTGTTGTACGTTTCACTTAGAGAACATATCTCATAAATTTTAGATGGACTTGCTCTAACGACTGATATTTTTCAAAACACCATATTTCTCTCCCATGCAATGCTATTAGGGCTATCATTGCATCGAATAACTTAAGTTGGCAGTCAATGGGTAGGCTTAAGTTGGAGGTACGGCGATACAGGCAATGCATTGCTTTTCGGCATTGTTGTGTAAGGTGCTTAATTCTCTCACCGTATCTTTTGTTTTTTGAAAACATAATTCCTAGATATTTATAGCTATCAATAATTTCAATTTGTATATTATTTAGTTTAAAATCCAAAATTTGTGTTAATTTTTGTGCTTGCCCGGAAACGACTATCTTAGTTTTATTAAGATTTATTTTTAATTTCCATAGTATACAGTAATTATTATATTCAGTCAAGGTTTTCTGGAGATCTTCCTTTCGGTTAGCCATTAATACAGTATCGTCTGCATAGAGTAGAGCAAGGATTTTTAGGTATGTTTCTACGTTGTCACTTACACTTATTTCCTTGCCGTCCTTACCATCCAAGTAGTCAATTAGATCATTTAAATATAAGCTGAAAAGTACAGGCGAAAGGTTCCCCCCTCCCCACCTCCATTGTCTCATTGAACGCTTTAGTCATTAAAATTCCAGAATCACAATTCCAAAACAAATATGCTGGACATCTTTTGAACAGGCCTATTTTGAAAACTAAGCTAGCTGGGAGCTCCAAGTCAAATTAATTTCAAATTATTAATCAGAATGTTTACTACATTGTAACGAATTTGCCATGTATGATCTTTACCTCTATAACAACATTCATTTTGGCCAAAACACGGCTTCTGTAGTGGTCTTGAGAAATGTTCATTTACACTGCCAACAGAAAACTATTTTTGAAGGATTGTCACTAAAATCACTGGCCCGATAACCGAGACAGTCGTTCCAGTGATTTATTTTCGAAAATAATATTCGCTTGGTCTGCAAATGCAGATCTTCTCTGAGAAAATTGAATAATTCTTGAGCAGATTTGACGATTAAAAAGTCAAATGAGCTGTACTATTATTAGCTTGTTGGAGCTCGATAGCCTATTAGTCCCAGGTTCAGTTAGGATCGATTTAATGAAACTATTACTATTATATGCATATTAATGAAGCGTCATAATCAACTAAGTGACGTTGAGAATGACGTCATAATCAATGACGTGATAAATGACGTAATTAGGTTCGTCACGAACGCATAAATGGTAATGGACTAATCGTTGTTGTACGAATTGTATGTTTTTACTATTTAATAAACATGCTGTCGAATATTGTGAAACTAATGTTACTGTGCGCTGTTGCTGCCATTGGCAGCGACAGCACCCAATCAAATTAGTTTTAAAATATTAAACAGCTTACACATGTATAGTTTTCTGGAAATTAATAGTCAGCGAGTTCAGGGAGCGATCGATCCCAACACGAGCTAGGTATGGGTGGAGCTTAGTTAGAGATGGGCGGGGCATAGCTTAAACTGGAAAGGTTCATTGTGTCTGGAAGAAGCCTCTTGCCCTCAGGAGTCTATCCGTATGTATGTTCGTCCGTCCGTCTGTCATCTGAATACATGTCTATCGAAGCGAATGGACGGATAGATGGAGTGGTAACCGGATGGACCAATTTAACCACAAACATAAGATGTGTTTACAAATCTCAATTATCATCAGCAGTAGGGGCATCTAGGTGACATCCATACAATGTTACAGTTCAGAAACATTTGGCTTGTGCAAATTTCATTGGCGGCTTTACTGTTTTATCCAATGAGATTTTGGTTGCGATCGAAATTTGTTCCAAAAAATAATGTCTGAATTCTGAAGGCTTTTCTGAAATTCAATTCTGAACTATACCGTTTTCCATGTAGCATGTTGCAAGATTGTATTTAGCTCAAGTTTCCAGCACATGGGGGATTCTCTCTTTCGCTCTCAGTAGAATACTGTTATTTAGGGGTTTCAGCGGTAGGGCAATATGATCTATCGTCGCATTACTCGAGGTATTGTTTGGCATCATGTTGCATAGCAAACTAGCCCAAAGCCATCCAGAAGTCACATGAAAAAATCCCCTCTCTCTCTCTCTCTCTCTCTTTCTCTTTCTCCCTCCCTCCCTCCCTCCCTCCCTCCCTCCATCCCTCCCTCCCTCCTCCCTCCCTCCCTCTCTCTCCATCCCTCCCAAAGTCTCTCTCTCTCTCTCTCTCTCTCTCTCTCTCTCTCTCTCTCTCTCTATCTCTCTCTCTCTCTCTCTCTCTCTCTCTCTCTCTCTCTCTCTCTCTCTCTCTCTCAATATTTCATGAAATAAATAGTAATAATATGATTCAGATCGTATATGAGTTTCAGATATACAGTATCCTACAAATATGGTGACAAAATTAATAGAGGGGTCCGTTTCTAGTCATACCCCGCATATTTCAAGCTCGTCCCACCCTTTACTCGTGTGGAATCGGATTAAAACCTTGAATTCCCAGAACCTGAATTTTGTAGTAACTATAGAGGCAATCAGTTCAATATCTTCAAACTAACATGACTGGGGCGCTGCTGCAACATCTCACATTCGCACCAAAACGCCAAGCTTGACTTCTCTAGTTGTACATTTTTCAAGGACAAACAATTCATACACTTGACGGACTTATCGATGTTCAAGACGGGGCTAATTGACGTCCTACTGATTGTGACATCAGCCTGCATGTGACGTAATGCATTTTAGCATCGGGTACTTGAGCGACAGATCGGATCCCTCCGTTACTAACACAATTATATTCATGTTTTTCACAAAGGCTTAATTATACCTAAGTTGTGGACCCTGCCATGCTAAACAAAAATGCACACCAAAATGCTTGAAAATAAAATGGTTAAAATTGTATACGTTTAGAGGCGTAATTTGTGTGGCTGGATGTAATGAAAGGAAATAAATCTTAACATATTATGATTTCATTACACATAAATTAATAAAAAATACTTTAAGTTGTGAAATTGAATTAGAGACACGTGCCCCTATTTCAACACTTAAATCAAAAAATTATATTAATTTATACGGAATGAAATCATCATATGTTAAGATTTACTTCATTCCATTACATTGAGGTATACAATTTAAGCTTCTTTTAAATAATTTAATTTAGAGCATTCTGGTGTGAATATGCACCTCTAAAATTAAAAATTAAAAAAATTAAAAAATTATTAATTTAATTATTATTATTATTATTATTATTATTATTATTATTATTTATGTTGAAGGTTTGGCAGCTGTCAAGTGGGGCGGCTTCGTCCCTCCAGGCCAAATGACTACTATCGCCGACAGATAAAGCGTCAAGTTGACGTCTATCTGGGACGATTACCACCTATTCCCCAAAATTATCATTGAATAAATGTCATCTAACCGCTGAAGATTTAATCGCTTGAGATGTTCGCTCGCGTGCGGTAATGTTTTAATATGGATCTGATTTTATCGCCTTTTTGTAAACATACATTATATTAACACAAATTTACTGAAGATATAATCGCTTGAGATATTCGCTCGTGTGCGCGAGTTTGACCCATTAACACTCTTGGCGGCTAAAAACAGCGTCTGTAGTGGTCTTGAGATATGTCCACTTGCAGATTATAGATCCGTTACAGAGCCAGTCATTCCTTTGGTAAATTTACAAAAATAGTGCAGTAA
Source organism: Chaetoderma sp. LZ-2023a (assembly GCA_034401795.1). NCBI lineage: Eukaryota > Metazoa > Mollusca > Caudofoveata > Chaetodermatida > Chaetodermatidae > Chaetoderma > Chaetoderma sp. LZ-2023a. The sequence goes on from CM067365.1 coordinate 8,717,934, forward strand.
TATTAACCCCTCTTGTGTCAACATCGCTTCAAAACGCCGAAAATTCTACTTATACCAATTAATCCTTTAAATAGTCAAGATTGTTCAAGAAAATAATAATTTTTACAATAAAATTTACAAAAAAATAGCTTTCTGTTGTCGTGCAAATAGACATTAGGCCTACTCAAGATCGTGAAAATGGTCAAGAAAATTCACTTTTTTCTTAGCTAGTGTCTATTTGCCGGTTGAGAGAAGACTATTTTTGAAAATTTAGCACTGGAGTGACTGGCTCGGTTACCGAGCCAGTCATTCCAGTGGTAAATTTTCAAAAATCATATTCTCTTGAAGGAAAGAATGGACATTCCTCAAGACCACTACATAGTCCGTTTTTGGCGGTCTTGACCAGTAAAGACATACGTTAACACAAGAGTGGTTAAAATGGATTTGATTTATCGCATTTTTTGTTAATACAAAGAAAAATATATATATTTCTATATTTCTAATCGCTGAAGATTTAATCGCTTAATATATTCGCTCGTGCGCGCGAGTATAACCCATTAACACTCTTGACGGCTAACAACAGCTTCTGTAGTGGTCTTGAGAAATGTCCACTTGTAGGTTAAGAGAAGACTATTTTTGAAAACTTACCACTATAGTGACTGGCTCTGTTACAGAGCCAGTCATTCCATTGGTAAATTTTAGAAAATAGTCTTTTTTGGTCTACAAACGGGAAAATTTAAATTTTCTTTACCAGATTTGAGTGTTAAATCGTTAAGAAGAATCTAATTTTATGGGTTTTTTTTGTAAATATACTCTATATTAAAAAAAACCTACAATATATTAAGCATTATATCATTGAACCCGAAAGGCAAAAACAAAACACAAAGATTTGGTACATATACTGTGGAATATTCTAAAAGTAATTTGACTGGACGTTGTTGATGTCAACGGCAGCAACGGGTTCCAGTCAAATTAGTTTCCAAAAATATTCAGCAGCTTACCTGTAAATTTTGAAATTAGGGACTTTCGGAATTCAGATTTCAAAGCGTTAAACAAGCTACATAATTATAATACATTTATCCCTAATTCTCGTATTTCTACGTAATGTATAAGCATTGTATTAAGTTTCTCTGCTGTGTTCGTTTGTAACTTTTCCCTTGATTTATTCATAGTTTTTACGCAAATAAAAATCGCTTGCTTGAATTTGCTTGTTTGTCATCAATAAAATGAATCCATTTCTAACAATGCCCCGCCCGTTTCTAGATAAGATCCTACCCGTACACGTGTTTGGATCTATCTAAACACTTTTAATAGGCCTACCTAAATTCTCAGAACACGAAATTCAAGGCTATTCATGCACGTCATACGAGGTCTGATTATGGATGGATACTCTGGAAAGGTGAATAAGGATCAACTGGACAAAATATCGTATGTGGTGGTAGAGTGGCTGAAAGCACCAAAGATTTGACAATACGTTCACAGAGATATTGAACAAAACGGAAGCTGCTGGTGAAACGTGAAAAGTAAGTCACACAAAGATTGTCCTGGGGCCTTGTGGACCATAAAGGCGTTTCTTGATCGGTCGTAAAACCTATTCTCTGCGACCACCTTATCGGATTTAGAACACGAAATTCATATCTAATAGTAAGCCACTTGAATTAACCATATACAGTACCATGCTCTAAATTTTAAGACACTAATTCGACTGGGGGGTCATTCCATATAAGAAGGACCAAAATTTTTGAAATCCGTCAAGTCATAGTTTCAGATTTCCTTCAAACTTTGTCAGAGTAAGCATATGTATGTATTAACAGGAAATTCCAAGTATTATAGTGAAAGGTCAAATACTTTTTGAAAACTGGCCTATCCAATACCCCCTGCCTAAAATTGACAAAAATTTGTAACAAAATTTCTATGTTTGAGGCTTCATATCTCACCGACTACAGTGCTCACAATACTAGGTCTTTTTATTTTAACAGTCTGGTCACCATAGTTCGAGAAAATCACAAGCATTTTGTGCTGACCTGTTTTAGGCATGTATTAGGGGTCGTCAAAAATGACAAAAAATGTGATTTTTCATATTTTAATCCAAATTTGGTGATGCCGTAAAATGTATTTGTATTTGGTTTACACAAATGATTTCTATCCTGTTAACTAGAGCTACTGCTACTTTAGTGATATTTATTACCTAATGGCAAGATATGCTCCGCAAAAATTTTGTGGGAGCCATACCCCCACCCCTGTTCGCCAAAATGGGGTGACTTCATAACATGTTTTTTCAAAATAACCCCTTTCAATTTTGTTAATATTTTGGTGAATGTTATATATATGGTCAATGGTTACAGGGCCAAAAGGTTCACTCTTACATTTGTTTCCTTTTAGAGCTATGGCAAATACAAAATCTGATATTTTTTCAAAAACTTGTATGATATTCGATTTTGGGGGGGTTAATAATTTTAAAAGTATACACTCTAGAAGTATGAAACAAGAGATGTAGCGTGTTTCCCTGCCTTATTAAAAGAAACAACCAGCATTTCCCTTTTACAAAATAGATAAACATGGATTTTAGAGATGTCAAAACCTTAATTTGTTAAAATTTGACATTTTTGTGGGTAAACTACAAGTCATTATTCAACAACATTTTCAATGGGAATAACATATTGCCTGGAGAATATTTAAAAAACAATTTGACTATAAGTTGTTGCTGACTTAGCCATCAATAATTTTCAGTCAAATCATTTTCAAAATATACACCAGATACAGAGTTTGTCCTGTAAGCTGGTCGAGCTGCAACAAATGTTTAGATATTTACTTTAGAAATTTAATAATTCACTATACATTTTAATGATAAATTAGGCCTTTTAATTTGAAAAGTGTAAACTTTGACTAGGACACGTTGCACAATGGCTGAATTACCAGAGACATTTTGTTCAGTTGGACGTCTCACTAATGATAAATGTCATAAGTTTACGGATAAATGCTCTGTAAATGATGTTGTACAATTGACGGCTACAGATAAAACACTTGTTGCAATGAGAAGCGGCCAGAGTGAGGATAGTTTAGAAACAGTGTGCTGTTGCCACAAGAAACACTATCTGCATATATTCCCGATGATGAAGCAGAACACTTCATGTTGTGATCCCCTAAAAGTTCACAAAAAGCTTATTAAAAAGGGACTAGTTAATATAGATCAAGAAATTGTGGCATTAATACAGTCGAAAACTAGAGAGAGAAAACAACCTGGCCAAAAGATTTGCCATCATTGTTTGCAGAAAATTAATAACCTGATAGATTGTAGTGACAGTGAACCGGAATCAATGGCCATAGCAGATACTTTGTACAGTAATGCTGAATGCCTCAACTCTAGTTTCTCAGCAGTTGGAGTTTCTCCCCTAAAGAGTGTCCATTCAGAAAGGAAAGTATCATATGGTAAACGAAAAATCAAACAAATGGCAGAAGCAACAACAAGTCACGTGGCATCCCACCTAGGTTTTCCACCTAATAAATTAGTTGCTGACACTTCACAAATTGAATGTACATGTGATTCTAAGTTAGATGTGGACTACTTGGTATCGAACATGAATGAAAATCTGTCTGTGTCATCACGAAATCAAAAGATACAAGTATTGACTATTACACCTAAATCATGGTCGATAGATAAAACTGTTCAGGTTTTTCAGGCATGTGGTGTTACGCGTTATATGGTGAAACAAGCCAGACAACTTGCGCAGAATGATGGAATACTCGCTGATCGTGAAACCTTTAAAAGAAATAAGCTTGATCAGCATACACTAGATAGTGTTATTAACTACTACCAAGATGATACTCTATCTAGACTATTACCCGGGAAAAATGATTTTGTTACTATAAGAATTTGTGGTACCAAAGAACATAAGCAAAAACGGTTAATCCTGACAAATTTGAAGGAAGTACATGCTAATTTCAAAACAGAAACTGGACTTAAAATTGGTTTCTCTAAATTTGTTGAGTTAAGACCCAAATGGTGTGTAACTGGTTCTTCTAGCGGCAGCCACAATGTTTGTGTATGCGAAAAACACCAAAATGTAAAGTTTATGGTGGATGTTATCTCTGAAGACTATCATAACCTAATTGACAAATCTGTATGTGACAGTAGTTCTAGAAATTGCATGCTGCAACGATGTGAAAAGTGTCCAGGAACTGCATTTCACAAAACTTACTTAGAGCAGGACCTTTACGAGCACATGGATGAGGATGACATCATTAAATTCAATGAATGGGTATCGACAGACCGAATTGAGATCATGCGCCGAGAAGTATCAGTTGAAGATTTTATTTCTATATTATGTCAACGGATCCAAGAATTAACACCACATTCCTTCATAGCGAAATCTCAAAGTGAATTCTTGAAAGCGTGCAAACATGATTTAGATGACACTACTGCCATTGTTGTTCTCGACTTTGCTGAAAATTACAGCATTATTGTGCAAGATTGTGTACAGGGATTTTATTGGAACAATTCTCAAGTCACGATACATCCTTTGGCATTTTATGTTAAGGCTTATGGAAAGTTGAATGAAGAAAATGTATGCTTCATCTCTGAGTGTCTGAAACACGAAACAAATACTGTGTACTGTTTTCAGGAGATTTTTACAAGATATTTGAAGGGAAAAGTATCCCAATATTCATATAATTAAATACTTTAGTGATGGGTGTGCAGGACAATACAAGAACTTCAAAAACTTTATTAATGTCTGCCATCATTATTCAGATTTTGATATTAAGGCAGAGTGGCATTTCTTTGCTACCAGCCATGGTAAAGGTGTTTGCGACGGTATCGGTGGCACAGTGAAGTGCTTAGCCACAAGGGCTAGTCTGCAAACAGCGCTTATACGAAATGCTAGTGAATTGTATGAATTCAGCCAACAGAACATAAGCAAGATCAAGTTCTTCTTAGTTAGTAAAGATGAGATCCAGAGCCATCATACAATGTTGGAAGAGCGGTATCTCCTTGCCAAAACAGTGCAAGGAACCAGGTCATTCCATTCGTTTGTTCCAAATGACACTAACTCTATCACAGTAAAGCGAATTTCAACTGATGATGTTTCATACACTCGGTCATTTTCTAACACACACCTGGTATGTCATCAGAGATTCAGAATTTAAATATCCCTATGGAACTGTCTTTGAGTGACTATGTTGGTGCATTGTATGACAAAAATTGGTGGTTTGGCATAGTGTTAGAAATTAGTCTAGAAAATGAGGACTGTCTCATTTCGTTTATGAAGCCGCATGGACCAGCTCGATCCTTTAGTTGGCCAAGGCGCACAGACCAGTGCTGGGTTCCTTTTTGTGACATTCTAAGTAAGGTGTCAACACCATTGACAGCAACTGGCCGGCAGTACACTTTTCCACAAACTGATATCGACTTTATAAATGGACTATTTAAATAATTTGGAGGAGCAGTATATGCTGGATCATGTACCGTATCATCAATTATTGCTGAGGTATGTAGTATTATGTACTATCTCTTAACACTGTTATATTATATCATGTGTATTAACCAATGCCTGTCTCAATTTATTAAATAATTCCATGAAATGGGTGACATTTAGGCATACTTTAGTATGAGAGATTACACATATTGGCCTGGTCGCAGTGTGTCAAAATTGTCTATAAATGGCCATAGAAGTCCATGTAGCTGTACTAATATGACCATAATATACCATTCAATGTCCACCTATGATGAAAAAGTATCTAAAATGCTAAAGTGGAGATATTTTCAACTTTTTAAAACAAATTAGATTGTCGCGAAAAATGTCAAATTTTAACAGAGTCAGGTCTTTGGGTCTAGAAAATCGATGTTTATGTATTATATAACCAGGGAATGCTGATTGGTTCTTCTAATATAGCAGGAGAACTGGTTGTATCGCTTGTTTCATGCCTCTAGGCCCTATAATTTTAAAATTATTAACCCCCAAAAATGGAATATCGTACAAGTTTTACAAAAATATCACATTTCTAATATGCCATAGCTCCAAAAGGGAACAAATGTAAGAGTGCAACTTTTAACCATGTAACTATTGACCATATATCTACCATTCACCAAAATAAAATAAAAATTGAAAGGGGTTATTTTGACTTAATAGGCGATGAAGTTGGCCCTCTTTTGTGAACAGGGGTGGTGCATTGGGCCCCCAAAACTTTTTGATGAGCAAACCTTGCTGTTAGTCAGTAAATATTCCTAAGCTAATATTAGCTCTAGTGAACTGGGTAGAAATCATTTAGTTACAGCAACTATAATATACATTTTACTGTATCACCAAATTTTGTTGAAACAGGAAAATTAGCTGTTTTTAACGTTTTTGGTGACCCCTAAAACACACCCAAAACAAGTCAACACATATTGCTAGTTATTTTCCTCAAGTATGCTGACCAGAGCATTAGAATGAAAAGATCTAGTATTGTAAACAGTATATTGGATGAGATATGATGTCTCAAACATTGGATTTGTACATGAAACTTTTGTCAATTTTAGCATAGGGGTCTTTGAGAGGGCATTTTTCAAAAAGTATTTCACATATCAGTTAAAAAATTGTCATGCTCAACTAAAACATCCATATGCTCACACTGAGAAAGTTTGAAGGAAATCCGTGACTATGAGTTGACGGGCATTGGTCCATCTTATACGGAATGACCCTGGGAACTGTTTCTGCTATAGGCAGCATCAGCTCCCAGTCATATTCGTTTCAAAATATTGTTTGAAATCGACTGGTGTCTGGTGTTGTGATAGGCAGCAGCAACTTACAGTCAAATTGCTTTCAAAATATTCAATGCCATTGTTTCTTACATTAACGATTTCGTGTTTGCCATTTCGGTATCTAAGTGCATGGTGTATATAGAATCTGTTTATTACCGTATGTGGCTGTCAATGGCAGGTTTACGACCTACCAACTAACTTATTTATGGCGCGTTAGGCTCCTAGGGCCGAGTGCATAAAACGGACGTAAGGATACGCCAAGCGTGTCTCGGGTTTAAATGTCATGAGCGCACGAAAGCCGAGTGCATAAAACGAGCGTATAGAAAATTTTGTCGCACGGACGACCCGAAAGCCACGCCGCGCAGATAGCAGACGTGACAGCGGTGTAGAGTATATTCAAGGTTTCTCATATGCGCCCTTATGTGAGTATGTACCCACAAAATGTAACTTCGGACCCCCAAAAGTATTTATTCTTTTGAAAATTTTGAAATTAATTTGATTGGAAACTGTTGCTGCCTAGCCTGAGCGACCGACCAACTGACCGACTGATTGACCGAACAACCGATTGACCGAACGAACGACCGAATGACAGAACGACTGAACAACCAACCGACTGACTGACTATGGAATATGATGGTTTATTGAGCTGCTATATTCACAGCTATAGTAACAATCGTCAATAACACATATGAGTTGATCTAAACATGGTCCTGGACTTACGCAGACCATCATTGAACTGTGTTTGGGTGTACTATGTCGATGTATGAGGTACATGAATTAAAGCTCTCGTGTCCCGTTAAATATAGACACTTTTGCACGAGATATGAGATGCCTGTTCATGTTACCCAGCGTGCAATGCTACCCGGCGTGTAATTACACCCAGCATGCACTGCCCTGACTACATAATCGTTGTAACTATTGGACGCCATATTCGTTTAGTCTATTGTCTGCATAAGCCAGGGTTTCTCAAACAAAACCAACCTGCTTGCACGTGCAAATAGTCATTTGTTCTCCAGCTCAGGAAGCGTAAGCATGCACGTAAGGCGTATTCACAGCAGTACATTCGACAGTGTATTTCAATATTGTTCAGAGAAATTGTGTCAATGTCCAGGAGAAAATAGGAGAAAGCTTTTATATATATTGCCAATAATTTACGTGAAATTTGTTACTATCAATGACAGCACCAACTTTCAGTTAAATTGTTGTCAAAATAATTAGTATGTAATGCAATTACTACCTGCTATATATTTGATAACAATTTTTTTAAAGTGTTGCTGCCAACAGCTTTCAGTCTATTTATTCTAAAATAATAATCATAAATTTAAGTCAACACTTGCTACGGATTTGCAGAGCAATTTGACTGTAAGTTGTTGCTGACTAAGCCACCAACAACGTTACGAAATTGTTGTCCATAGAATCACTCGGCGCTCAGTATTACTCGCTAAGTACAGTGGGTATATGGCCAAAATACGATTTGCCTGCGCGTAGGAAATATTTCGCCTAGCTATCGTGTGCACGTTTCTGTTTGACCAATGCATTTCAAACAAATGCACAAATCTGCCAACGAAACATACACGCCGTTTGCTTAGCATTCATTCTTGGCGAGAAAGCGTAATATAGCGTACTCTCACTTTACCTAAATAGTAATATATTGATTGCACGTGTGTGGATAATAATTCGACAATGTTGTTGGTGCCTTAGAAACCAACAACTTATGTCAAATTGCTGTTCAAACCCGTAGCGGGAGTCGACAAAAGATTATGATGATTATTTTAAAACATAAAGACTGAAAGCCGTTGTAGCCCCAATTTTCATTCAAATTAGTATCAAATTCTTGCCAGGTAATAAATGCATTACCTAATAATTAGTTTAACAATAATTTTACTGAATGTTGTTGTCATTGATAGCAATAACATTCACGCAAATTATTGTCAAAATATATGTATACAATTTCTCTAATTTTCCTCTGGAAATTGACACATTTGCCTTGAACAGTATTGGAATGCGGGCTGTCGAATGTACTGCCGTGAATAGAACACCTATGCGCGCGCTTACAGTTCCAGAGCTGGGGGACATATGACTATTTGTACGTGCAGGCGGGTTTGTTTGATTATGGAGTCAGGAAAGTGCATGTTGGGTAGCGTTGCATGCTGGGTAGCATAGCAAGCTGGGTAAATTGAACAGAAATCAGCAGGCATCTCAAATCTCGTGTAAAAGGGTCTATATTTAATGGGATACAAGAACGTTAACTTGTATATTTCTAGCAATGGATGAATCCGATCCGTCCCTCATGTATATGACGTCATAATCAAGTACGTCACATGTAGGCTGACCTCACAATCAAACCACGTAATGAATGATACGCTATGAACATTTAAATGCCCGGAGGGTGCACAACTTATCTGTCTTGGATGGATTTACTGTTTAATAATCATTTTGTTGAATATTTTAAAACTAATTTTACTGGGCGCAAATAATTTCAAAATCTTCAACAGCTTAACTTTAGGCCTATAGTTAGAGTTAGAGGCACGGTGGATGAGTGGTTAGGGATTTGAGCTCGTAACTCAAGGTTCGCAAGTTCGCTTGCCTGCCGATCTGTTGCATTATGTCTTTGAGCAAGTCACTTAATGCTGCGTTGCTCTAGTCGACCTAGCTGTAAATAGGTGTATCTGTGATGACATAGCCCTATGTGGCTGCCGGCCTTAGCCTGTCAAATGATAGAGAGATAATTTATTCACAATAGGCCATCGGCCCTTGAGTGTACAACATATTATACATGCATGGCGGATACCTTAAAGTACACAAGGTTAAATTAGAATATATTTGCAACAATATTTCATAGAGAATTTTCGTCCCACGTTTCTATTCGTTACCCATTTATCAATACTCTCAAAGGCAGCAAGAGAGGAACGATGAGTGAGACCAGAGTTGTGTTCGCGAACGGGTCGCAACCCACACCCGGAACAACCACGTTGGAGAGTATGATGTCATAATCTATTATGACGCCATAATGACTCCAAGGCAGAGCTATAGCAGGCGCAAGATACGACACCTCCGCGAACACGGCTCCAGGTCAATAAGATAATCATCGACCCATAGAGAAATTTATCAACAACCATTTGCCCTTCCTCTATGTTTCCATGAACATGGTATCAGACACATGAACAGGGGATCAGACGTACAGCGCATAGAGCATGTAATCGCGTGGAGTTCAGCGCAATATAAATGCACTATCTATCTATCTGGTTACCGGTACCTTGAAATTAGTATTCCGAAAGTTCACGGTTCAAAGTATATAAATCGATGCCAACACGCGCAAATCGTGGGTGGAGCTTAACTATAAATGGATGCGGCTTAGCTAGATATGGATCAGTCAATTCGCGCAGTTCGTGATGGTTCTGATATTGCTAACATGACGAGACAATAGACAACTCTATTTCGAGATATGCCACACCCATTTCTATCTAACATCCGGCCACTGTAGACACGTGTTGGAATCGATCTGAAATTTTGAAAGCTGTATACCCAGGATCTATATTTCAATGTAACAATACAGGTGGGTTGTTGAATATTTTGAATCTAATTTGGCTGTTGGCTGTTTCTGTCTAGAGCTGCAACAGCCTCATTTAAATTACTTTCAAGATATTCAACCGAAAGTTTAGTAAATTGTAAATTCATCAAAGACATAAAATTCAGACACCTTCATGACGTGAGATACTTGAGTGACAGCTGTGATCCCTCCATCTACTGTGCTGGTGAGATTGGCAGTGCCACGAGGACATCAACGATATATTATCTCAGGGTTTTATTATCCTGACTCAGATTATAGCCGTGTTCTCACTAGAGAGTTAATCCTGAATAACGCCATACATCAGTATGGTATTACTGCGGATTAAGTCTCTAGTGAGAACACAGCCTACAAATGCAGAAAACATTGAATAAATAACTCACAGCATACTAGGTTTTCTGAGAGCTTGCCCGGACAGAGGTCAAGTCCAATCCGCTAAAATAGTCCGTTACTTTGTTTACTGTCATGCGCATTGGCTATGTGAATCAAATGAATAAATATAGTTAGTTGGTACCCGATTCCCTATTGAACTACACCTGCGGAATATTTGGAACCGGGTACCTGTCTCAGTTAACCCTTCCTTAGTAACAGAATCTTGTACAGCAGATAAGTAAATACTTCAGGAGTATCTTTCAAAATGTGATGCAACCACCAAAATTGGCGTGGCGATTCCTCCGGGACTAGCTTCTTAAGATTTCCGACTAGCCACTTAAAATTCAAAATTTTCAAGATGGCTGCCAGTGAAATACCTTTTTGACTATAAGATCTCGACATTAAATCAAATGTTTTTGACCTCAGAAAAAACACAAATTTACAACCGAAAAGTCTGTCAGAAGTTTCCTCCAGCCATTTATAAGACCGTGTTTGAAGACATATGTAGCATATTAATAATTAACTGCACATTTGCAAGCTCAAAGACGAACCGCTTGATTGTTGATTAAATATACAGGCTATCTAAGGTGATGAATGACATGGGCAACGGTTTTCAGGAAGAGACTGCGCACAATAGCCACAAATGATATTGCTAACACTAATGCTGCTGAAATGATCGGCACTCACAATGGGAGGGCTCTACTCCACTTCTATGGATGCATGAAGGAGTTAGAAATTGAACAGGAAAACACACTCTACGAGTCAATCAGGACAAAAAAGATGGACTTCTTTCAACAAGAGCCAGCTTCTGGTGGTCCAAAACAAAAGGTACTGAAGGAAGAGGGCAGCTTCTTCTCAAAGTTCTCCGTCTCATGCCAGACCAGAGAACTTGACCTACATGAATTTCTTTCGGCATGAGAACCAGTCATTTCCTTCTGCACTGCGTGACAGCGGAAAGCTTCTCACCTGTCAGAAATCTCAGATTACTGACATTCTTCAGGTTCGTACTAGATGACAGACACTGAAGCAAATACCGATGCCATCATCATTAGTGGGTAGGCTTTGGTGAGCACCATACTACACCAAACACAAAGACATTTGAGGATTATGCAGACGAACTTCCCCCAATACAAGCATAATCATCCACGTACAAAGGAACGAATACTGTGTTTGATGTCTACCTGCCATTGTGTCTGATGGCTGAAATAAGGTCAAATCAAGGACATGGTGCCAGGCTCAATGTAACACACACAGGTAAAATTCACCAAACTGGCGGCGCTTCTTGACAGTCAATGGCACAAAACTGAGCTCTTCAACTCCATCTGACAAGATTGCAGAGATATGCACATCAAACATTGTGATAACAAAGGACGAAGATATAGTCTGTATCCAAGCGATCTCACTGGAAGAATTGGTTTCCAGTAAGCATGACGAGGCAAACACGCAAATTTTCGTACATGCCATACATGGAGAGGCAGAGGGTCTAGTGATCAAAGCCAATGACATTGATGCGCTAGACATAACAATCCCTGCAGGAGTTTGGTTCGCAGTAGCTGTGGATTGCTTTTGGTCAATGGCAGAAACTTAGTTGAATTAATTTTCGTGATTTAAATCGCTCACTCAGACTAGAAAAAACAGAGGTATTCTCTTCGTCCCGGCCATCACTGGCTGCAATGTTTTATCCGCCTTTCATGGTAAATGGAAACATCTACATGACAAATCTTGGCGGTATATACCGAAGCATTTAATGTCTTTATCAAACTCAGGCAGTACCTGATACCAGCTGAAGACTATGATTGTAGTCACTCCGTATAGCAGGTTCAGTACAGCTGCAGATGTTGATGACTCAAGACTAGACATGTTTGACTGACAGCAGAGGCCGTATTGTAGCATGTCACGCCTCCATGGACGTCACGCTTTTGACACATGGCGTGGACACGTCGATGCCGTCTGAAGATGACAATGAGTCGTCGATTCCGTGGGCCATCCACACACCAGCGACATGTCTCAGGTGTATTGTGGCGCATCTGGTTAGGCTACAAACGAATTTTAGTACAGCGAGTCGATGGAATGGCTTCATTCCGGTGTGACCAGACACGCATTCAGACCTCTAGGGTTTATTTCCATGCTGACCGCCGAGCCTATGCTACAGACGTCCTACCTTTGGGTAGACCGCCACCATTTATTTTCTTATAGGACAATTGCTGCGTTCCAAACGAAACGTTTAATGGTGGTAAACAATTGTATTTGATGTGATGATGGTCATATGGATTACCTGGCAAGAGCTGTGAACAGTTATTTAGTATGTAGATGGCATACTACACTGTTCATCCTAGTTATAAACGGATGAGGTTGTGGTGTTTGTCTGAAGGAGGTAGTTTATTAAGGATATTACACGAAGGTCAACTAATTGGTTTTTAATTGATTCCATCTACTAGATTTGGTATTTCCCAGTTATTTGTGACGATTAGATTAATATCCTAACAAAACAATGGAGTTTTGGGGGGAAATTCCGGAGATGTGAATTGCTAAGATCGGAATGCATTGATTGGGATGAATTTCTGTAAAATTTCTATGGAGGAGCTTGCGTATAGTACGATAGTAGTCGACGTCGTTAAATTACTTGATCGTGCATTTCAATGTATACTGATGTATGGCGTTATTCAGGAAGAAATTAACATGTACTGTTTGTTGTAAAACATGTTTGGGGTGGGGGTGGGGTGGGATGGATATGCTCGCCATGGTTGATTATAATACATATCATACCATATTTAAGTATCATCATTAATGCTTAGGCCCGACCAATTTTATGTTTTGCCATATGAATATTCCCAGCCAAAAGACACGATCGGAGATGGGAAATTTATTTTTTCTAAAATAATGCACAATTTCAGACTCAGATGTTTTAAGGCTATTAATCCTGTCCTCATGTTAGTTGTCATGCGTGATCAAGAAAATTAGGCACAGTTTTCTCAGCGAGCGTCCATTTGCAGGGATTCCAGTGGTAAACCTTTGAAAATGTCTTCTGTTGGCGTGCAAATGTACTTTTCTCTTGACTATTGCAAAGCCATTTTGACCGGCTTTGAACCATTAAACGTTTAACACAGCTGGAGAGATCAAAGAGTTACAGAAAATTCTAAGGAATTCCGAGTCTTGAATTAGGAGGGGTTTTTGTACAGCAAAAAACAAATTGATAAAGCCTTATGCTATAAGTAACATTAGTATTATTGTGATATACTTTCTGGTAAGTAAGCTTTCAAAATTGCAAATCGATTCCAAAACAACCTGTCTACAGTGGGCGGATCTTAGATAGAAATGGCCGTGACATAGCTAGAAATAGAGGCGTCTATTGTCTCGTCATGTTAGCAATATCGGAACCATTACAAACTGCACGAATCATTCATTACTTAGTTTGAATGTGACGTCAGCCTAAATGTGAGGTAATTGATTATGACATCATATACTTGAGGGACATATCGGACTCATCCATTGCTAGAAATATACCAGTTAATTTATGTACCTGATACATCAACATAGTACACTCAAATACAATTCAAAGGTGGCCTGGCTAAGTCCAGGACCATGTTTCTATCAACTCATATGTGTTATGGACGATTGTTACTATAGCTGTGGATATAGCAGCTCAATAAACCATCATTCCCCTTAGTCAGTCGGTCGGTTGTTCGGTCGTTCAATGAGAGACAGTCCAATGAGAATGCTAGCCGATATTCCTGGTATTTACCGAAATAGGGGCTGTACGAGAACCTTAGGTTGTGTTCTCACCGGAGAGTTAATCGGGAATAACGCCATACCTCAGCATTGCTCTACGGTGGTTACGTCTCTAGTGAGAACACGGCTCGGTAAATACCACGTATATTGGCTAGCGTTCTCATTGGACCGGCTCTTGTACCGGAATAAATACGTCATTTATTTCGAAATTGAATCCCACAAAATCGCCGGTTTATCTTCCGATATATCGCTATTGCTTCCCTATGGGAATGCAGCCTATTCTCTCAAAACTTGTCCGGTAGCGTTACCGTAAGCATTTTGTCGCTTTGTCTGCCATGTAGCGCTAGGAGCAGCATTTTATCTCGCTCTCCATCAGGTAGCGCCACAGTCCAGTCCAGGACTATCTTCCAGCAGTGCGAATGCAAACCGATATATCGGCTAATTATTAACCTACATAGTACACGAAATAGTTAAATATGATTAGGCAATGAGAAAGAGGCCGAGGCTTAAGGCCGTGTTTTCACTAGAGAGTTAATCAGGAACAACGCCATACTTCAGTATGGCGCTATTCCTGATTAAGTCACTAGTGAGGCCACGGCCTATGCCAGGTAGATCTACGGTTATCATTTTATCGCGCTCTCTGCCAGGTAGCGCCACCGTCCAGTTCAGGACTATCTTTGTGTGATTTACTTTTCACTCTTCACCTGCAGCCACCGTTTGTTCAGTATCTCTGTGAGATTATTCTCAAATCTTTGGTGATGATGTTTTCAGCCACTCTACCATCACATACGATGCTTTGTCCAGTTGTTCCTTATTCATCTTTCCAGTGTATCCATCCATCCATCATCAGACCTCGTATGACGTCATAATCATCTCAGCGCGTGTATGATGACGTCACAATCATTAGGTCACAAAGGGTTCCATATAGACCGTCATCAAATCTCAAATGGTCCGACACGTTGTATGAATTGTATGTCTTTGTAATTCTTTGCTATTTAATAAACATTCTGTTGAATATTTTGAAACTAATTTAACTGGGCACCCAGTCAAATTAGTTTCAAAATATTCAACAGCTACTTGTGTAGTTTTTTGGAAATTGATAGTCAGGGTGTTCAGAGATCGATCGATCCCAACACGAGCGAGGTGTGGGTGGAGCTTAGCTAGAGATTGGCGGGGTATAGCTAAAACCGGAAAGGTCCATTGTATATCTGTTTACGACATGATACTTAATAAAGGTATCAAATCTGTCATAATCAAATACGTCACATGTAGGATGACGTCACAATCTTAATTGACAGAAATAATCCGTGATAATGTTGGAAAAGTCCGCCAAGTGTATGAATAGCCTTGAATTTCGTGTTCTGAGAATTTAGGTAGGCCTATTAAAAGTGTTTAGATAGATCCAAACGGGCGTACGGGTAGGAGCTTATCTAGAAATGGGCGGGGCATTGTTAGAAATGGATTCATTTTATTGATGACAAAGGAGCAAATTCAAGCAAGCGATTTTTATTCGCGTAAAAACTATGAATAAATCAGGGGAAAGGTTTTAAACGAACATAACAGAGAAACTTAATAATATAACGCTTATACATTAAACATTACGTAGAAACACGAGAATTAAGTATAAATGTATTATTATTATTATTATTATTATTATTATTATTATTATTATTATTATTATTATTATTATTATGTAACTTGATTGATGTTTGAAATTTGAATTACGAAAGTTCCTATTTTCAAAGTCTGTATACAGGTAAGCTGCTGAATATTTTTGGAAACTAATTTGACTGGAACCTGTTGCTGCCATTGACATCAACAGCGTCCAGTCAAATTACTTTTAGAATATTCCACAGTATATGTACCAAAACGTCAAGAAATTTTGTGGTTTTTTGCCTTTTGGGTTCGCTGAGTTAATGATTGATATATTGTAGGTTTTTTTTAACATTTACAACAAAAAAAAACACCCCATAAAATCAGATGCGTCTTGACAATTTAACGCTCAAATCTGGTAAGGAAAATTTCAATTTTGTAACGGATCTACAATCTGCAAGTGGACAAATCTCAAGACCACTACAGACGCTGTTTTTAGCCGTCAAGAGTATTAATGGGTCAAACTCTCGCACACGAGCGAATATCTCAAGCGATTATATCTTCAGTAAATTTGTGTTAATATAATGTATGTTTACAAAAAGGCGATAAAATCAGATCCATATTAAAACATTACCGCACGCGAGCGAACATCTCAAGCGATTAAATCTTCAGCGATTAGATGACATTTATTCAATGATAATTATGGGGAATAGGTGGTAATCGTCCCAGATAGACGTCAACTTGACGCTTTATCTGTCGGCGGCAATAGTCTAAAGTGGAGGGAGGAAGACGGCCCATTTGTCATCATCCAAACCTTTAACATAAATAATAATAATAATAATAATAATAATAATAATAATAATAATTTTTTTATTTTTTTATTTTATATTTTAAAGGTGCATATTCACACCAGCTTGCTCTAAATTAAATTATTTAAATTGTATACATTTATAAGTTTAAAGTGTATACCTCAATGTAATGGAACGAAATAAATCTTAACATATGATGATTTCATTCAGTATAAAGTAATATAATTGTTTAATTGTGAAGTTAAAATAGGGGCACGTGTCTCTAATTCAATTTCACAACCTAAAATATTTTTATTAATTTAAACGCAATGAAATCATGATATGTCAAGATTTATTTCGTTTCATTACATCTAGCAACACACCTCAAGCCTCTAAAAGTTTACAATTTTAACAATTTTATTTTCAAGCATCTTGGTGTGCATTTTTGTTTAGCATGCCAGGGTCCCATATAATTATACCTTCACCCCAAATTAGGGATAATTAAACCTTTGTAATAAACATGATAAGAAATCGCCACGGCTTTAAAATTATGTTCATAGCAGCTTTTTTTAAAGTTTCCACGCCAATGGGGGGAATCCAGTTTTATCGATCAATCATATGACGACAGAAACAACAACGTCACGTGTATGCTGACGTCATAATCAATTACGGCTTGAATTTTAGAGAGTTTTCTTTGAAAATCTTGACCATTAAGAATTAATGGAGGAAGGCAGTTTAAGCCATGCCCCGCCCCCATCTAGCTAAGCTCCACCCACACTTCGCCTTTGTTACATATCTGTCGATCCCTGCCCTCACTGACTATCAATTTCCAGAAAACTATACCGGTACGCGTTTGAATACATGATGTAATTGATTATGACGTCATCCTACACGTCACGTAGTTGATTATGACGCCATATGATTTAGCTATGCCCCGCCCACATCTAGCTAAGCTCCACCCTCACTTCGCCGTGTTGGGATTGATCGATCTCCGAATGCCCTGACTATCAACTTCCGGGTAAGTTGTTGAATATTTTGTAACTAATTTGAGTGAGCGCTGTTGCTGTCTAAGGATATTTATTAAATAGCAAAGACATACAATTCGTACAACAACGCATAGTCCGTCTTCCATTAGGCGTTCGTGACGTACTTATCTACGTCATTCATGACGTTGACTTCATCGATTGTGATGCCATGCTACACGTCACGTAGTTGATTATGACGTCATATGAGTGATGTATAAACTGGAAAGGTCCATTAATATGAGCAACAGTTTAGCGTTTTCAGGCTCTATTGACAATTTGAAACAGGAGGCGGTACCATCTGAAAACATGTGACATAGTAATAGAGATTATACCTTTAAGCCGACATCAACAACGCAAATATAAATGTAGCGTATGGGGATTTTGGGTGTTCTTTAATATCCTGGGGAGATAACTTAAGCCTACCCATTGACTGCCAACTTAAATTATTCGATGCAATGATAGCCCTAATAGCATTGCATGGGAGAGAAAGATGGGGTTTTGAAAAATATCAGTCATTAGAGCAAGTCCAGCTAGAATTTATGAGATATGTGCTCAAAGTTAAACGTACAACACCATCTGCAATGGTCTATGGTGAACTGGGAAGGTATCCTGTACAAATAAATGTACATTGCAGGATGTTAAATTTCTGGGCAGGACTTCTAACCGGTAAACATGATAAATTATCATATCTTATATACAAATATATGCATAAACAGTACAATGAGGAGGGGGTTCAATACAAATGGGTTAAGTATGTCGAATCAATCTTAAATAACGCAGGGTATAGTTACTTGTGAACCTCACAACAAATCAATGGGGGAAAGAAGTACAATACATAATATAAAGCAATGAATCATCGATCAGTTCAAACAAACAGGGCAAGAATCATTAAGTAATTTATCTGGGGGCGAAACATATAGAATATTTAAATCAGAAATCTGTTTAGAGCCATAGGCCTATTTATTAAAATTAAACGAAGCTAGTAGCAAAAATCAACAGAACATATCCATTATACAATAATAATGATATTGGTAACGAATACCATTACTTGTTTCTGTGTCCATTCTTTGAAGAATCCCGTAAATTATTCATACCTGCTTATTACTCTACACGACCAAACTACTATAAATTTGAAAAGCTATTGTCGACTCTCAACTTGACATTGCAAAGAAAACTATGCCAATCTGCTGCAAATGCTATAGCGCACTTTGGGCAGAAATAGAATGATTTTTCTCATTTTGTATGCCGAGGTGTGCTATATAATGAGATCAGAGACACTAATCGCAATAGTTATGACACTCTAAAATGTGTACTTATCCCTGACCTAGTACTGAAGAACAACAATAACGACGACGACAACGACGACGACGATGACTACTACTACCACCACTGCTGCTGCTGCTGCTGCTGCTGCTGCTGCTGCTGCTGCTGCTGCTGCTGCTGCTGCTGCTGCTGCTATCTGTTAGTACTGTTATTGTTGAAACAAAAAAAAACTGCTATAAACTTGTACACTTGTACACCACTAGTATATATCTATATGAATGTAAATATGTTCCCCACACACGTTGTATAAAGTCTGGGAGTAATAAATTGAATTGAATTGAATTGAATTGAGAGTTTTATTACCAAGTAAGAGTTTCTTACCCGGTGCCTCCTTCCGCGCCCTCGTCCAGCAATATCCACCGCGGTAACGAGCGCCAATCCCTTTACACGCCATAACTAAGCTTCTTTGGGTAGAGCAGTCTGAACAGACTAGACCCATCGGTATGCGACATCTTGGACCAAGCACCGTCCAACCGCCGGAACATGACCACACGGGTCTCCCTGCTGCCGCTGTTGATAGATTTATATAAGTAGATTTATTTTCTCAATATGGCATTATTGGCTCCTGGGTGCACACGATTAGAATTTATCATATAAACACGTCTTTCAATCCGTTCCATATTTCTCAACATTAACACATATTAACACATATTTAAAGAAAAATTTTCATTGGTTAGGTAACGCGTAAGAAACATTTTCATTGGTTAGATAACGTATAATAATCCAATATTCCCAGTGACACTGCGAATGTTTCCTAGCAACGACGACGGCGAAAATGTAAATAAGACGGGATACGTTATGTTGTTGATTCAAATTGTCTAATATATACTACCTACTGTTGAAATACGTGTGTACGTTTGCATGATAGGCGCAGAAATTTTAAACGTTGGATCAAAAGTAATTTCAAATCCGAAATAACGATGCTTAGTTTGTCATTATTTTTGTGGTGCATTAATTATCCTCTTAACAAATGATGCGTCACGACGACGCAAACGATCAGCGCAAAATCGTGTGTTCAAACGGGTTTCAGGAATCGACTTTATTGGACAATTTATCAAAATATGACTTTATATGATACATAGAATCTCAAACGCCGTCCCATTTCATATCACTATTATCAACCTCCTCCAAAATTTCAATCGCTAAATTCCGTGCAATGTAATAATTCATGAATCCATTTCCTCGCACAATCATATGACGTCATAATCAACTACGCGACGTGTACGCTGACGTCATAAGCATGACGGCGTGAATGATTCGATTAAGCCCGTCTTTGAAGCTTAATCGTCTGACACGTTGTAAGGATTTTATGTTTTTTCTATTTAAGAAACATGCTGTTGAACATTTTATAACTAATTTGACATGGCGCTGTTGCATGGCAGCAACCGCACCCAGTCAAATTAGTTTCAAAATATATACAAAACTATACAAAACCCGTATAGTTTTCTGGAAATTGATAGTCAGGAAGTTCAGAGATCGATCGATTCCAACACGAGCGAGGGGTGGGTGGAGCTTCGATAGAGATGGGCGGGGCATAGCTAAAACTGGAACGGTCCATTTTCGACTCCGTTGATAATAGTGATACATGAAATGGGACCTCGCTCCAGATACAATATCTATTGCCTGGCGGACAACGATAATATCATAATGGCATAAAGGCAATCACATTTATTGTATATGTTTTGGTAGTTGCCTCAACCCTTAAAAAATTAACTTTGCCCAACTTTTACACCTGTTAGAACCGACTTGAAATTTTAAAACCTAAACATCCCAGAGCATATATTTCAAGGTAACTATACAGGTAAGCTGTCGAATATTTTAAAACTAATTTGTCCGGGGTGCCGATCATTGCTTCCTATAGCAGCAACAGCTCCCAGTAAAATAGCAGCATCAGCTCCCAGTAAAATTGGTTTCAAAATATTCAACAGAATTTTTATAAAATTTGTAAATTCATCTCGAAGACATACGATTCGTTCGATTTTCGTAACTGAGCTGCATTATTTGTATGGTGTCTTCAGCAGGTACGTCACGTGTTTGATTATGACATCAGATACTTGAGTGACAGATTAGAGCACACCATAATAACGATATCATGTGCTAAAGGCGTAATCCCCATGATCGATAAGCATCACCGCCCTGTAGGTGGGGCTTAGAATACACCTTCCGTATCCTCTGCGTGTCGTAAGAGGCGACTAAAGGAGGTAAGGGTGAGGTAACCCTGACAGAAACCTTGAGTGCTGAAGACGGAGGCTCCAGGCCGCACGGCGCACTCTAATAAACCATGGATCCACGCACTTAACGCTTATGATCATGTCGACAGTCACTTATAGGATTGGTGGTATGATCAGCGAACGACAAGAAGAAGAAGAAGATAAGCATCACAAGGAATTCCGAAAAGCCTATAGTTAAAATATGGAGCCCACTACCCAGATAACTTAGGAGACGGTAGCTCAGGCGGTTATCAGCAGATTTTGGACACCGGCGATCCCAGGATCGCGTCTCTATTCGGCTAACTGGCGATCGTTGGAAACATAAACAATCTCATTCATTCCTCGTTGCCTCTCTTCACCCAAGAGGGAGACCAGAGTGAGTACCCGGTGTCAAATCTGGGGAAATTACCAATAACAGACTGAGACGCAAATCTGTAAATTATGTCAACAGAATGAAATCGGAGATGAATACCATTACTTATTCACCTGCGATTATTTAAAAAAAGAAAGAGCAGACATCCTGCCTAAATCAAGCTACGCAGATCCAAACTACTATAAGTTCCATAAGCTATTCTCTACGCAGGACATAATATTGCTAGTAAAACTATTTAGATTTATCAAGGTCACATCAATTCCCTGCTCGTAGGAAGACACCGAATTAAAATGTACAATGGCGACGATGACAGACCACAACATCAAGGCTAAATATTAGCGACTACGATGACAAAGAGAATGACAACAGTAGTTTAAACTAGGAACGGCAATGATAGTAACCGACAATAACAACGAAGATGACGAGGATGGCGAAGACCGCGACGATAGCATCAACACCAACAATGACTACACCAACGATACAAAACATTGACCACGACAACTACGAAATGAATACCAACAACATGAGCAACACCAACAAGAACACCACCAACAAGAACACCAACAACACGAACAAGAACAACAATAACAACATCTACAACAACAACAACAACAACATCATCATCATCAACAACAACAACAACAACAACAACAACAACAACTGCTGCTGCTGCTGCTGCTGCTGCTGCTGCTGCTGCTGCTGCTGCTGCTGCTGCTGCTGCTGCTGCTGCTGCTGCTGCTGCTGCTGCTACTACTACTACTACTACTACTACTACTACTACTACTACTACTACAACATCAACTACTACTGCAATAACAAGAACAAGAACAACAACAACAACAACAGCAACAACAACAAAAACGACAATAGCAGCAGCAGCAGCAACATGACTAACAACAACAGCAACAACAACAACAACAACAACAACAACAACGACAACGACGACGACGACGACGACGACGACGACGACGACGACGACGACGACGACGACGACAACAACAACAACAACAACTGCAATAACAACAACAACAACAACAACAACAACAACAACAGCAACAACAACAATATCGAAACATCTGTATGTGTATATTGTATTCGACAAAAACATTGTAGATATAATGTATACTAGCTACTACTCCATGTAACTATTATGTATATATCCCCCATATACCATGGAACGTGGTCTGGGGTATAAATAAATCATTTCATTTCATTTCAATTAAAACCAGCCTAGAATGGCGTTAATGGGACATAGAATCTGGGACTCGATAGACGCCAATCAAACCAATAACTTCCAGATAACATAGGGAGCAAAAACATATAAGGAAATTACTCTCAAAATAATCACCATTATTGCTAGTATGATGTCAATATCAGCTCTAGTCAGATTCTATGAAGCTATTTAACTTGGTTCGTTACCCTGTTCAATGTCTACTAATTGACAATCAATAATTAATATAAGTTAATTACTTAAAATCTAATTAAATTACCTTGCTGTCCAATGACAACGAGAACGATAGCAACGACGCCGAATGCTAACAAGCTCTTCATTCTGTAAGCAGTGTTTTAAAATTTCAAATTCTGTTCGTGTTGTTTTTGCTAAAACTTTACCAGCAATACTAATTTTTAGATTTCGATAGCTTATTTCTTATATCCCCCACACCGACAAATAATTATAAGTATTCAAACTAAAACATATGATATTTAGTAGTTCAGCCAATAAAATATGTTGACATGATAAATGAGAGTCGTTTCAACCAATAATTAAAGCAATATTAGTGATAATTAATAATGTTCGGCCCCCTCCCTTGACAGCTCTAATCATATCGTACTCGACTGGACACGTGATATAGTATTTCTCACTCAACTAGCATACAGGTAACCTGTCGACTAATTCAATTTGTTTGGCATCTGTCGCTCCCTAGGGCAATGAACCGTTCCAGTTTTAGCTATGCCCCTCCCATCAATAGCTAAGCTCCACCTACACCTCCATAATCAAGCTATGAACTCGCTGACTAACAATTGCCAGAAAACTATACAGGTAAGCTGTTGAATATTTTAAAATATGGCAACAACAGCGCCCAGTCAAATTAGGTTCAAATTATTCAACAGCATGTTTATTAAATAGCAAAGACATACGGGCTTTTAAGCGTTCAAGACGGACTAAATCGAGTCATTCATGCTGTAACTGAGTATGACGTACACGTCGCGTAGTTGATTATGACGTCATATGACGGATGGATAAACTGGAAAGTTCCGTTGGTTTCAAATAGTAGATGGAGTATTTCATACATCACTTATAATGTGTTGTAATGGACCTTTCCGGTTTTAGCTATGCCCCGCCCATCTCTAGCTAAGCTCCACCCACACGTCGCTTGTGTTGGGATCGATCGTCCTGACTATCAATTTCCAAAAAAATACACAGGTAAGCTGTTGAATATTTTGAAACTAATTTGACTGGGTGTTGTTGCTGCCTAAAAAGCATCAGCGCCCAGACAAATTAGTTTCAAAATATTCAACAGCATGTTTATTAAATTGCACATAATTACAAAGACATACAAATCATACAACGTGTCGGAGTATTTGAGATTTGGTGATGGTCTATATGGAACCCTTTGTGACGTAGTGATTGTGACATCATCATACACGCGTTGGGCTGATTATGACGTCATATGAGGTCAGATGATGGATGGATACTCTGGAAAGGTGAATTGTTTTCTTGCGCTAAGTGGATTAATTACCTCTTTATCTGTAATAAATTAAAGGTGCAATACCCCGGAGAAAGCTTATAAATAATTTTCGACATTTTCAATATTTTTGTTAATCTCCGATATGAATACACTCTCGGTGTCATCATTGAAGCACTATGATAAACAAGGTCTCTCTAGTTGCAGGTTCCGGATTCGTTTTCACATTTTTTTCGGATTTATGAAATGTCTAATCACACCCAACGTTTTGGAATCCTAGCGTGTGTTCACATTATTTCTTGTGTGTAAAATTGAGCCAAATCGGAGCAGCAGTTTCAGGGATATCCAGAGTTCCAGAATTCGAGCTGATGCGGATCCTGGCGCTGTTATCCGAAAGAAGGATGTCCGGAAATCCTCTTGTACAGAAAGTTGCTTCGTTGTGTTAGAATTTCAGCCAACATTGATTCGTAATTTTTAGATACAGCGCCGGACACACATACACGCACGCACGCACGCGCGCAGGCACGCAGGCACGCAGGCACGCAGGCACGCAGGCACGCAGGCACGCAGGCACGCACGCACGCACGCACGCACGCACGCACGCACGCACGCACGCACGCACGCACGCACGCACGCACGCACGCACGCACGCACGCACGCACGCACGCACGCACGCACGCACGCACGCACACATGCACGCCAAAATGCATGCATACATGTGCGGCCGCATGTGGCTGTGTGATGCAGATTTGCGGCGCATGTGCGGATCTGCGCCCCATGTGTGGATTTGTGGCCGCATGTGTGGAATTGCAGCCACATGTGCGGGTTTGCGGCTGCATATGCAGATTTGCAGGGTGCATGTGCAGATTTGAGGGCCACATGTGCGGATTTGTGGCCGCAGTACATATAATCCTATAAAATGGCTCACGTTCAATCCCTTTGCTCACTCCAGTTTAAACATCCCAAAGTGGTTGGATGTGTATTTTAACTGCAGAGTAGTTAGGTAGACCCTCGACTTGTAACTTGAACAGTTGCTAGATTTATCCTATAATCAATATGCCAAGACATAAATGTTTTGAACGGAATTCAACTTTTGATAGGTCAAATGACGTGACGTGACATAAGATCTGATTCCATAGCAATGAAGATGGCGAAAATCTAGACAGTGAAGATGAATAAATGACAGAGATGAAGAGTGATGATGATGAGCCAATAGAGTCAGAGAATGAAGCCGATGATGACTCAATGGAGTCTGAGAGTGTAGATGACAAAGAAGTCATAGGCAATCAGGAACTATTCGTCATATTCTAAAATATTAAGCAGGTCATAGACGCTGAACAATCTGGTTTAGAAGATGAGGATGGTGAAGTGAACATAGACCCAATGGTGCCATATACCAAAATATTAAGCAGGTCATGGATGCTGAACAATCAGGCTTAAAAGATGGTGAACATAGAGCACAATGGCGTAGGTGATGCGTCTATTTCTGTATATGCCGATGCTTTAGTTACAAGGTGTATAGCCATAATTCTCTAGCGAAGAAGATTGCAGAACTCTACGCTCATTAAAATAATTCGTCTGGAAACTGAAGACTTTATCACCGAGGGGTATGCATACGATGAAGCAGTCTTCTCAGATTTTTGCAAAAGAGAGTTTCCGATCATGAAGTACATAAACAGCAATCTAGATGCTTTCGTTGACGGTGATGATGATGATTCCAGTGGTGATGAAAATCATGGATCTCAGAAACAGAAACTATGTTTTATCCCATGTAATACTTTCTTCAATGTAAAATATGGATACAAATAAAACATTAGTTCTTTATGTGAGTATTGATTTGATGATTGTAGCTATATATCCAGCTGGGTCCCCACACATCCCTCGATGTACAAATCAGAGTGAGTGGTGTGGATGTTGGTGGTGGCGCAGGGGGTTGGTGATTGGTGGAAATTGGGGCTGGTGGTGGTGGTGGGTTCTGGTGGTGGCACCTTTTCAAAATATATCAGAATCGGAGTTTTGTATGACCTATTCCATTTGGGTCAATGTCGCCCGGGCGCCTTCGTCATCGTCGTCGCAGTCGCATATATATGGAATAGGTCATACAAAACTCCGATTCTGATATATTTTGAAAAGGTTTGTTGCTTAGCGCTTTTCAATCATTTTAGTTTAATATCATTAAAATTGCGATTTCTATTTTTTGATATATTTCAGCTTCGAATGAGAGAAAATCTTGATAATCATATTGTATACCCAATATATATATATATATATATATATATATATATATATATATATATATATATATATATATATATATATATATATATATATATATATATATATATATATATATATATATATATATATATATATATATATATATGCATGCATGCATGCATGTATGACTGTATTCTGCGGCTGTAGTACTACAATCATCCTACAGCTGCTATCAGTCCTTCTTCGCTTTTGCCCACTGTGTCTTGTCATCAGCCAAAATCCTTAGCTTCCTCAGGTCCATTCTTGACTTTAGTGTACCGAGTTCTGCTTCCTTGAACTCACCTCGCAGCACGCGTAGCAGATTTATGCAATGACGTCCTCTCCTGGCTCTGTATTTGCTCGCTCCGAGTAGGGGGAATTCCAAGGCTCTCTGTGCTGGTGTGTCTTCTGGCATCCTTAGCACGTGGCCAAACATGGACCATCTTTGCTGGGCGACTTCCACATACAGCGAAGGCGTATTACACATCTTGTATAGTGCATCATTGGAAATTATGCTCTCTGGCCATCGGTGTCCAGTGATGGTGCGTAGATGTTTATGGTGGCAGGCATCAAGTTTGTCTAGAGCTGCCTTTGGAGCTGCCCAGCTGCCCAGCTGTTACAGTTATACATCATCAAGGATACGCAGGTTGCATTGTATAAACGTAGTCTTTTTACCAAGGGCATGTTTGATCTTCGAATCCATAGCTTCCAGAAGGACTGGAAAGCTATGTTCCCCATGATTTCAGCAGTACTGCAAAGCAGTGAGCCCAAGATTTTTTTTCCTCCATGGTTCGCCACCACGGAGTGGATCGTCATTTTCTTTAGTTTCATGCTTTGTAGATAGATATTTGTGGGGGAACTCTGTTTTCGATTCATTCATAAAGAGATTCTCAATTTTTAGTTTGCTTGCAGCTATTGGGAGAAGTTCGTCAAGGGGTTTCTATTCTTTATCTGTAAAGTCAACATCGTCGGTATATTCCATCTCTAGCGGCATGCCCAGTATTGACACCGAAGGTGGGGGTGGGTGGGGGTGGGGTTTGGTCTTGTGGAGTTTTCCCTCACGGATTTCAATGCCGCAGCCAGGTAACAGGTGAAGAGCACAGGGGATAGACCATCTCCCTGTGGGGAGCCGATTGATGTCTCAAACTCTACAGACTTCACTGACTTGATTCGTACTCTCAGCTTGGTGTCTGCAAGCAGTAGTCTCACTAGTCGTAGCTCATCTTCAATGCAACTGGCCTGGCGCAGTACATCTAGGATCTTTGAGCGTTTAATTGTGTCGAAGGCTCGTGACATGTTAATGCCCATTTTGTGGAAATGCAAGTGTTTGGACATGACTACCGACACACGCATGCGTTGAGCCCATACAATCTCTGCGCAGCTGCGTCCACGTTTGAAGCCACTTTGACATGATCCGGTGTAGTCATCGATCTTGTCTCGGATGCGGCATAGAGTGACATTGGATAGGATTTTCCGTATGCTGTTAAGGAGCACAATGGGCCGAAGATTGGCTGGGGATGGTGATGGTGGGGGGGGGGCAGGTGGCTTCTTGGGCTTGGGTACCGCGATAAGGATGGTTTGGCCTACAGCGTCGATGGGAAGGTGGTGAATAAAAGCTGAATTGATTATGTGCATGATCGGTTTTGAGATAATGTCACTTGCATATTTGAATAGTTCATTGCTCATGCCATCAGGTCCAGATGCACGTCCATTTTTCAGGTATTTAAGTGCCTTCCCAACCTCTGCTGTATTAATTGGTGTTAGTAATGACGTGAGGTCTCCTGAGAATGGCTGCAAGGGCTCATCATCGTGGTCAGTGAACTGTTCCTTGAACCATTCTCAAATTGCCTCGGCTTTGCCCTGGTCAGTCCCGATAAAGGGTCCTTCAGAGTTGTGTACAGTTAGTGGTGGTGTGTAGTCAGTAACTCTCAGGGCTCGGGCTGCCCGAAACATTTTGTGGCAGTCATCCATGGCAGTGATTTTATCTGCTAGGGCGTCTGCTTGTTGGATAGCAAGATCTTTTAAGCGTTCCATAATGTGGCGCCTAATGTTATTGCGTTCCTGACATTGTTCAGTGCAATCTTCACTTTGGCCACTTTGATAGATGCGCAGACGTAATGCTTTCTGTTCTGCTGAAAGTTTTACTACGAGAGGGTCGTCAGTATATCTAGTTCTGTTGTTTTTAGAACACATATGGTGCTAGTAGCTGATGATTCCATAGATATCAGTATTTTGGTTAGCGCTTCGTTTGGATCAGAGCTGACGACGATGTTAGCTATCTGCTCCCCGAGGGCCTTTTTGTATGACATTTGAGTGTCAGTGTCGCTGATGAGCTTGGGTAATTTGTAGGTGACTCTACGCTCTTGCCTGGTATGGCGTTTATACATTAGGTAGGGTTGGTTCATATGGAGGCGTGTAATGACTGGCTTGAGGTCTGTGCCTCCATAGGAACGAGCATCCCGAGGTAGGGGTTTTGCTGCTGTCTTGCATAGTATGAAATCTATTTGGCTGGGGACAGCTTTTTGTCGCCTTAGAACCTTTTGGGGCTTTGCGATCAGCAATGTGTCCAGTCCATGTTGTCCGGTGGCGGCATGGGTGTTTAAAAGCCGTATTTGTGGCAAATAGGCCATTGGAACCAAGGAATTCCAACATTGCCTCTCCATTGTTGTTGCGTGTGCCCTCTCCATACGATCCCATGCATGAGCCAAGTCCTGAACTTTTGTCTGCAATGCGGCGTTTACCCAGCTTGGAGTTGAAATCGCCACACACGAACAGTTGCCATCTAGTGGGGATAGTAATGGCGGAGCTCAGTTCTGCATAAAAGGAATCTAATATAGCTGGATTCTCTTTGGCCCTTTCGGTAGTTGGCCCATATGCATTGACTATGCGACACTTAGTGGTGGTGCGCTTTCGCGTTGGTATAGCCAGCTCAATAAATGCAACGCGATCACTGACGTATCCAAAACTAATGACATAGTCCAATACCCTTGGTCCGATTACGAAGCCTTATCCACGATAAGTGGCCTGTTTTTGCCCCATGAGTACTAGCTTATGGCCCGTCTGAAGCTGCTGCTCTGAGTGTTTAACTACTTTAGTCTCTTGAATGCATGTGATATCGATTTGATAGTGTTCACAGTCTGCACACAATGTTTGCCTCTTTGATGGTGCAGTCAGACCACGTACATTCCACGTAGCTATGGTAAGCTCCTGAGAAAATTGCGTTGTCCGAGGATGTCGAGCACAGTTTCTTGTTAAAAGGTTAGACATAGTCAGCGTTGCCTCTATATGCGGGTGTCAGCCCGCAATTCTTGATGATTGACCAACTTATCCTATTACTGGTCAAACTGACCAAAAAACAACTCTGCAGCGGTCTTCAGACATGGCTGTTTGAAAGGCCTAGAGAAGAGCCAGTCATTCTAGCGGTACATTTTCAAAAGTACTCTTCTCTCGGCATGCAGATAGACACTGGGTAAGTAAAAACTTTAATTTTCTTTACCATTACCCCTTTAATTATATATATATATATATATATATATATATATATATATATATATATATATATATATATATATATATATATATATATATATATATATATATATATATATATATATAATATATATAAAAGTTATTTGAAGTCCGAAATAACGATGTTTTGTTTGTCATTATTTTTTGTACCACATTGGTCACAATTATTATCAAGTGATGCGTCACAGCGATGAAAAGATACGGTGCAAAATGGTGCGTTCAAACGAGTTTTTGGAATCAAATGTATTGGAAGCACTCAAAATACTACTTGATATATCAATTAAACATTTTGATGGTCAATATTTTTCAAGATATTTTATTTTTAGAAGACTATTTTTGTAAATTTACCACTGAATTTTTTTTCCACCGGCTTGACAATTAAAGGATACATTAAACTGAAATAGACTTAAACAAAAACTACGTCCTACGCACATAATTTGCTAACTTAACAGTGATTGTCAAAGTCTGTCACAATTGTGATTTCAGTGGAACACTATAAATCTTCATCATCAGATGCCAGACTGTCCTCATCACCTGAAGATATATTCTCCTCGCAATGCTCATCGCATCAGTGTGTTCTCCTTCACCTGGGATCAATTGGTTAGGAAGCTGAAGCCCATCAAGCCAGATGACTGCATAGTCACCCTTGCAAAGCTCCCAACCATCATCAACAGAAGGATGCTGAGTTACCTTAAGCTCACTGAAACACCTTGAATCTGTGTTCATTTAAAGATTTCACGTGACCATCTTTGGCTCCGTGCAAAACCGCCGATGAGTTGACAGAAGCTTTTTCTGGATCACGAATCCTGATCTCTTCATCCAGTGTATTAGTGCGTGCAAAGGGCCATCATGGAGCAACAGCACAATTCTGGCTCATCTACAGTCATTGCATCCATCACTTTCATACAGTTGATTGAGCAATCAGAACCAATGACGTCACTATGTTTGCATATGCACTTACACTAATCACTTACCTCTTTTTTGCATCAGATCACGTGAACTACTCAACTGGATTTGGTCAACATTCACAACACCTATTAAGGGCTTAGACCTATATCTGAAGATGTTGTATTTACTGTACGTAGGACAAACAAATTATTCAGCTGGTGCCCTGTGGATCTTGCTCTTGAGCAGACCATGAATGCAGATGCGGCACCGAGGTTGACAGGCATTTCTTCTATGACTGGATAATTACAGTACACACCTTCGATTGCTGATCACCAAATACACACGAGCTGCTATTTGCACACACATCTATGAAATGGCTGGTATTACCAGTGTATATGATGTGACAGCTGACCTGGGACGTGGACACGTTAAAAGGGACATCAGTGACTTGGGGAAAGTGCTTCAACACATGAGAGCATGTGTAATCCATTCACTCATTGAGATGACACTGTGGCTAAGTTCTATAAAACTCACATTGACTAGGCTGTTGCTGATGATGTCAAGCAATGTTTGCTCTCTATTCCAATATCACGCAAAATGTTGCATAAACACTTTCTGGAGTGTGTAATAATCGTATGGGTCGTTTAGCAGTGCTGGCAACACAGCGAAAATGGATATGCAGCATATGTTCTACCACCACCTTACAGACGTACCACTTTCATTGTGCAATATTGATGGAACAATTGAGAAAAAAGACAAAAGCCTGCTTTTCCGAGAACTAGAAAGTAAGGATCAGCATTCAGCCCCTGAATACATCAATGCTTGTGTAGTTGATGGTAACTGTTTTCTTCAGACATTACCTCCACACATTCCACCAACCTATGGTAGCTTCAATGCTATTATTCTCAAACAACCAGTCACTCTTTCCCAGGAGCGCGTTAACATCGTCTTCGACACAAACTCTTTACCCTCAATAAAGGACAGTGAGAGAGACCGGAGAGGATGTGAATCTCGTTGCTATATTATAACAGGTGCAGAGCAAATTCGACCTCGGAATATGAGTGAAGCCTTGTAGCCACGTTCATTCAAACAGCCGTTACCATCCTTTCTTGCACGAGGGTGGCAAAAGAACGTGTATTGCTCACATTATCCAGGGACGTCATATCTATCTAGGAGTTCAAGATGAATACCTCCGCTTCTACGTGCATGATGGTGTCATGATGACAGAATCCAGTGACTCACTAAAGTGCAACCATGACGAGGGGTTGTTTGCATGTTCGGGCTAATGATGGTGAAAACACGTGCAACATAACCGTCAGGGCCTCTAATACAGATATAGCTGCCAACCTGCTGTATCATGCACATAGTTTAAAGACAACTGTTTGGATGGATCTTGGAGCAGCTGCATAAAATGGCAGGAGATTCGTGAAGATATTGGTGAATCTCTTCAACCAAATATATGTGTAGCATTGTCTGCATCATATGCATTTGATCGGAAAGGTAAACGATGACCACTGGCATTTTCACAGAAACAAAAAGGCCAAATGGCGTTTGCAAATCTGGCAAGAGACGCGACAATAAATGAAACTACCCAAGCAGATCATGAATGATTCGCGGCAGTTTTGTATGGAGCCAAAGAAAAGATGGCTACGTAAAATCTTTGAATAAGCACAGACTCAAGGTGTTTCAGCGAGCTTATGCTCTAAGCAGTCTTAGGCAAAAATCTCTAGCCCTAAATGCACCATTCAACCATGCTCAAGCAAACGTGTGCAACATGCGGAACGTGCATCTTTTGTGCCCAAAATATGGGCGAATGCTGACCAAACTCACATAACGTTCGGAACTTTGCTATGGTGCCTACACAATCATCTGCTTTGATAGGCCTCATCCTCTTGACCAACTGATCCAATATGAAGGAGAATTGACTGATACCGAGGAGTGCGATGAGGAGAACGTATCTTCAGGTGATGAGGACAGTCTGGCATCTAAAAATTAAGATGTATAGTGTCCCATTGAAATCACAATTCGAACAAACTTTAGCAATCGATGTTAAGCCAGCCAATCATGTGCCTAGGAAATAGTTTTTGTTTAAGTCTTTTTCAGTTTATTATATCCCTATGGACATTGTTTGTCAGTTGACACATTATTCATTTCTTAAGACAGCAAATCCTGTGTGACGTCTATTAAAGTTTAAATATGTCCATATGGATATTGTTTGTTAGTTGACACATTATTTGTTTCCTTTGTTCAGGTTTTGAAAATACAGGCGTAAATGTACATGTTATATCTTTACACCAAATACTGTTTCTTCATTAGCTCATCAATGGCTAGATCCTGTGCTGACCTTTGACCTGTTCTTGAGTGAGGAATGCACGAAAGAATTCATTCTTAAGTACGTGCTTTGACATCAGTGGGCCCGTGGCTATGATTTGAGACAGGTTTCGTTTCTGTGCTCGAATTTGAGATTAATTCCAAAGATTTGGGGTACTTTGGGAGGCGCTCTCTGCCAGGCGCATTAGGAAAACTTAAGAATGCCTATTCTAAGGTCATCTGTGGACACCCTGCAGGACCCCGCACAGAAACCTTTCATGCTCAAGTTTAAGAGCAAATCGCTTTGGGCTCCAGGACTACTCCTAGACTCATCCGATAAGGGGCTGCCACAACTACTTAGCCATGGGACCCAAATAGGCTTAATCAGGCTCTGGTTATTCCCAATATGACCAAATGGCTATCGCCTGTATTTGATAGACCATGTTATTCAAGTAGTCATGGCATTGCGGTATATTACAGATTATTAGACTTGCGGCGTTGGTGTTGTGGAAGCGTTCGTGGGCTGTGATGCTTGGCGCTTTCATCAGTTGTGTGTTCGATTCCCTGTCATTGATAGGTCGGTGAATGATATATTATATTTAATACAAGTAATAAACTGTCAAAAGAGTGAAAGGAAACAAAGCAATCAATGGTCTGCGTTTATACCTTCTACAGGACCCATTCTCTTTGTCCACTATATTTATCCATATATTAACAGCAAAAGGGTTTTATTCATGACAGTAATCGGGCATTGATTATTCCCGCGTATCCATAGACCAAATATCACAATAGCCATTAAGTGCATATAAACTAAGGTATACACAAACCTGTCTGCATAGGACACCTGTATTTAGGGGCACACCATTGCGGTCTTTGACTGGATACTATATGGAATCGTTGCTGTGGTTACCTATCTCAAAGAATCACTTTCTCGTCCACGCAACAGGCATTTCATATACCAAACCACTTAAATAACTAGTCGCCCCTTAATAATAACCACTTTCTTTAAATGGCTCCTCAGTTGCCGCTATAGAGGGGTTTTGTGGTACATGTATACATCATACTTCTGTTAGCTACTGTTTCTCAAACGCGATAACCCAAGTTATGATGGTATATTTAAATGGCATGACAACAACAAAAACAACACCACATAGGCAGGCACACGTTAGCAACAACAGTACCCAGCCAAATTAGTTTCAAAATAAATTCAACATAATGTGTATCTAATTGCAAATTCACCAAAGACATGCAATGGAGGAATCCAGTTTCATATCTAGCTACGCTCCATTCACGTTGTCCGTGTTGGAATCGATCGATGCAGTCTCTGAATCTAAATTTCCAGAAATTTATACAGATAAGCTGTTGCATATTTAGAAACTAATTTGACTGGGTGCTGTTGCAACAGCGCCCAGTCAAATTAGTTTCTAAATATTCAAAAGTGGTTATTAAATAATAAAGAAATACAATTCGTACAACTTGATGAACAATTAAGCATTTGATTATGACGTCAGCCTACGTGTGAGGTAGCTGATTTTGACGTCATCTAATTGGCTGAGAAACTGGATTCATCAATTCTGATTCTCGTTATTGGACATTCACCACTTTCGGGAGAGACAAGCATACATTATTTGATTGTGA